>BSBK01011882.1:5000-102500 GCA_027943335.1 Chamaecyparis obtusa | reverse complement strand
TGCACTTAAGTTCATTTTATGAGCCCAGAACTCATTCTGGTGGCAAGATTTATACAAATATAACATTGAAGTATAAGAAAATTTAATTTATTATAATTTAAGTTATATTTGTATAAACACCTTCTAGGATGTTTGAGATAGGTTTCAGCTTTATAGGAGTTAAGATGCAGATTCTAGATTTTGGAGATTTCTGAAAAAATTTAAACTTAGCCAAATTTCAGGCACAAGAGGTTTCCCTAGACTTATAAAAATAAGTTATGGAATGTTGTGTTAATGCATGTGGAATTTTTTATCCATTATGTATGTTCATTACTTTTTTTTTGATGTTATATGGTGTTACTTATGATTTTTTTTCACTGGGCATATACTTGAGCTTAGTTTATGAGGCTAGGACTCGTCTCGGTGGCCTGTGTGCACGTGAGGGTTCCCTAGACCTATAAATAAGTCATGGAAAGTTGTATTTATGAATGTGGAAAGGTCTATGATATGATTTAAGGTGTCTTGTGATAGAAAATCTTCCAATGGTTTCTATTATGTATATGGCTAAGGTTAGGACTCACTCTGAGGGCCTGAGTGCGCAGGGGAGTTTCCTAAACCTATGAATCAGGACATGGAAGTGTTATTTTGTATCTTTGGCTTGTGATGGGGTAAGGGAATAGGAACCCCAAGGGATTGGATCACCATAGGTGTTGAAACCCTAAAGTGGTTTCCAGATGATCCTATAGGTGGGTTTGTAAAAAGTGATAACCTTAAAAATTAACCTGGGAAGGGGGGATTCAAAAGATAATGAAAGAAAATATAATAAAGGCCACACAGACCTGATTGGAGTATTGAGACTAGGGATAACTAGCAGGATGGATCCCTATTCATAAAGGGGGGATCAGGGTTACATGGTTGCTAGGAAGGATCCCAATATGCAGGTTGTGTGATGACACTCACTTAGGTGCTCTCCTAGAACCTTAACCTCGATGTTATAGTATGATGATATTTTATGTTCTTTATTCTTATTCTTTTGAGTCTTGGATTTATTGGTATTTGAGACTTAGATTGCCTTAAGGCCTTGAGAGTACATTGGTTTTATCTCCTAGCATGAGGGGTGGAACTTTACCAGTTTCACATCGTTTGGTGGAAAATCTCTTTTAAGGTATTGTTTGTGGTTCATGTCGTGGCTTGGATTCTGAGTTGTTCAGTGGTAAAGTTTTTATTCTTGTATCACGTATCTCTATCTTTTTTAATCAAGACATAAAGATGTATTGTAAGCCTTGGGAAACTTGTAATTATCTCTCTGTATGCCTTCGAGCCATGTGTAGTAACTGTAACTGTAATTATGTTTGTAAATGGAAATTGTAAGAAAGAAGTTATGTATGTGGGAAGGGTAGTATTAGGAATCTCATAAGGGGATTGAATATTTGTTAATCAGTTATGGATTATAATTAAGTAACTTTCCTACCTTATCTCTCTTATGAGTTTTAAAATGAAATTGAAAGTAATGGTTCTATGCAAACCTTTGTAATGAAAGTACTTATGGATGTAAACTTCTTTAAAAGGAAACTTGTTTTGATATGTGGATTAGTGAAAAGATATGCTAATAGTTGATGGGTATCTCCAGGTGAAAATAATAAGGGAAAGGAAACATGTATGTTATTGAAAGTAGTTTTAAGATGTAATTCTTTCCTAATGCTCTTAAATGTCTAAGTTCAATGTGTATGATGTAAGTTTATTTAAACTGGGTTTTTATCTTAATCATTAAACTAGATATATACAATGACATAGATGATAATTTGTGGTTGTTATAATTGTGACAAAGATGATTCAGTAAATGGGTTATATTGGTTAGCATTAGAAGGTTAAGTACTTTACACTCTTTCTATTCGAATCCTTGAAATGAAAATAGAAAGTAAGGACTTTTAATAGAAATTTTATGTGATGATAGTGCATAGATAAGGTTAAGGAGAAAACAAATGAAATAGGAAGGGATAACATGTATCTAGTGTATTAGATAAATGACGGGCTTCTGACTCATTTCTAAAAGTGAATATTTATGCAAATTAGGGAAAGAAAATGAATTCAATTAGCTCATTAATATAATTGGTTTTGATGAGGAATGGAAGCAATGTCTCAATGTAAATTGAAGTTGAAACATAAATTGAATTGCATTAGATTAAGTAATAAAATGCATTGCTTGATAATGGTAAGTGAATTCATTAAGGGAACCTTAAGGAATGTACTTTTGAATGGTAATATGTTAGAATGTTAAGAAAAAAACTTTTTAGTAGTAATTTTGGGTCAAAGACCTGATTCCATATCGGTTCCCTGGCAAGGACATTACACATATAGACCTCATTATTAGGTGTATGCAGGATTTCAAGGTTCTAAGGAGGGGATTCTATGAATAAAATTTACCAGTTTACAATTGTCATCCTTCTTATGTTGATGGTTACTCAATGTTTATTCTTCTTAATTTGGTGATATCCTTTGGATGGGGTACTAAAGCCCCTTTGTCCTTGTCCCCACAATTTTTGCAAGAGTATGCCCATGAGACCATACCTACCATCAATAGAGCTATCCTCAGCTCTGTGAGGCCTCACCCCGAGTCCTTCTTAGCTTTTTAGTTTTCTACATTTGAGATAGAATTATTCGATACTATAGTTTGCTACATTATGGTTTTTAGATACTTTATGTTATGGATTTTATCACCGTAGATACTAGATGCACATTATGATATGTTTATTATGATGATTACTTGTGACATCATTATGACTCTGTATTTATGGTTAATATGGATTTTTATGAATGCTAGGATGACATGATGTGATTTAATTGTGTGATTATTTAGGAAATGAATTATTGATGCAATTATGATGCTATGAGTTTTATTAAGTGTTAAAAATTGTTTCATTATATGATGAGTTTTATATGTACATTACTATGCTATGTGAATTTTAATTTGATTATGAGATGTTGCAAATGGATTGTTAAGTTGAATGAAATTAAATCTTAATTATAATTTAAATTATCACCTCCACTATAATAGTTTAATTTAATATGGTAATTGATTGATTTTATCCAAGTTTAAATCTTCAGCTTAGGAGAAAAAAAAACATATAATTAATTAAGTTATATTAATGTTGTTGTGAGTAATAGATTTTCAATTAATTAATTGAGATAGGTTTTGTTTATGGATTGATCGATGGTTTATCATGCGAGGGATGTTGACGAGTTTCAAAAACCACTTGCGATGATTCCCCCCAATGATTGTAAACTTAATCTCCCTTGAGATATCCAACCCTTCTTTGTATAGACAAACTTAAACTTTTAAACCTTGAACATTAATCAAAACTTTTAAATTAATAAAAGAAATATTAGTGTGTTTTTCCTGCTAAATTATGGGCATGACATTACCACCATCGAATCCTAATTAGGAGGTTTTGTTATCTCTTTAGAACCTTATTGGATTTATCTAGGATAGGTTGCCTCCCGTGATTCCTCAACCAAAGCATCAGTTATAAGGAGGACATAGATCATAGGCTAGAGAGAGGACTAGGAGCCCTCCACGTGATCGTGAGGAGGGACAGGGAGCTCATGAGGTGGAATCGATTCACATGCGAGAACCACCATGTGAGATAGTTCATTGGGCACCCTGGGATGCTGGGGACCATATTAGAGATCTCCTATGACTTTAGCCACCTTTGTAGCATGGGTCTACTAATGGCATAGAGGCCAAGGAATGGCTATTGAGTTTAGATAGGTGTTTTGGGTTGCATCATTATGAGAGAAACCTTAAGGCCTGATTTGCAATGCACCTACTAAGAGGAGGCACTTCCACTTGGTGGAAGCAGGAGGAATTTAAGAATAACACTACCATAAACACTATCGCTTGGGAGATCTTTCTAGAGATATTCAGAGATAGGTACTTATCAGAGCATTACAGGCAGCATCATATAGATAAGTTCCATGATCTCCAACAAAGGGGACTCATAGTAGTTTAGTATGACAGTTGTTTCCTTGATTTTCTACCCTATGTAGACTACATGAAGGATGAGAAATTGTGAGTTAACCCTTTTGTCAAGGGACTCAATGATTGGATTTTAGGATAGGTTTGCATGACCACTCTAGGGAACCTTTGAGAGGCCGTAGAGATGGCATTAATTGCATAGGATATTTGGGGTAGGTCACGAGATGCTCGTGATAGGTCTTAAAACCATAACTCTGCATCTTAGTCTCATGGTTACCAGAAGAACCATTGGAAGGGTAACAACAGGCAATCTTCAGGGTCTTTTAATAAGAACCCACAATAACAGTCTCAATAGAATCAAAGGTAGAAACCACCACAAGGACAACAGGGCTCTAACCCCAAATAGTGGCAGGCATAGGGTCTTAGGAAGGATCAACATCCATAGAATTTTGATGCACCTCCCGCACAGACTCAATAGTCCTCTCAGGGGGGTTACAGTGGGTCTTGTAGGACTAGTGGATAGCAGTACTCTAGGCCATAGGGAGTTTAGACTCACACACGTGGCCCTTGTTATGCATATGGTCCCATGGGGCACTTAGCTCAAGATTGTCCTTAGGGTCAGATGGTAGGTAGTCAGTGTATGGCATCATTAAAGCCTATAGTTGGGGACTTTGGAAAGTCTCATAGGGTTTTTGTAGCTGTTGATAAGCACCAGGCAGAGCATTAGGCCATAGTTATAGAGGCTATACGTATGATCAGAGGTAGTAGCATTACCATTTTGTTTGATTCTGGAGCTACTGATTATTTTATATCTCCATTGGTAGTGGAGCATTGTGGGCTAGTGGCATCTAGGCAGTAAGTCAGTTGGGAAGTCGAGTTAGCATCAAGGTCTAGAGTGTCAGTCAACTCCTTGGTAAGGGATTGTCAGGTATAGATTGGTGATTTGACCACTACTTTAGACCTTCATATCACACCTCTTAGATCTTATGGCATAGTACTTGGCATGGATTGGCTTTATGCCCATAGAGCTAAGTTAGATTGTCGTTAGAAGAGGATTGAGTGTCTAGATGATCATGGTACACCTATTGTGATTTATGAGGTTTAGAGAGGTATATCTCTTCATATGATCTCTACCATGTAGCTTAAGAGGAGCATGTAAAAGGGATGTCATTTATTTTCCATTACCATCAGTGATAGAGGGGATGACGAGGAAATGGAACCATCTCTTGATAATTATCCTATACTTTTGGAGTTTGTAGATGTGTTTCCTAGTGAGCTTCTAGGCATGCCTCCCTATAGAGTAGTGGATTTCTACATTGGTCTCATGCTAGGAGTTGCTCCAGTTTCGAGGGCTCCTTACAGGATGACCACTAATGAGCTTAATGAGCTCAAGATCTAGTTAGAAGATCTTTTGGAGAAAGGATACATTTGTCCTAGTGTTTCACCTTGGGGTGCACCTGTCATCTTCATTAAGAAGAAATATGGATTGTTCTAGTTATGTATGGATTATTGATAGTTGAATAAGTTGACCATCAAGAATCGGTATCCGCTTCCAAGAATTGATGATTTATTTGATCAGCTTCAGGGTGCTAAAGTTTTTTCCAAGATTGATCTTAAGTCAGGATATCACCAATTACGGATTGTGGATAGCGATATCCCTAAAATTTCTTTTCATACCAAATATGGGCATTATGAGTTCACAGTTGTACTTTTCAGTCTCACAAATGCTCTAGCAATTTTCATGAGCCTTATGAATGGGGAATTCCGCACTTTTCTTGATAAATTTTTAGTGGTGTTCCTTGATGATATTTTGATATATTCTCAGGATGAGGAGGAGCATGAAGAGCACTTGAGGTAGGTATTGCAGTGCCTTAGAGACAACCAGTTGTATGGCAGCTTGTCTAAATGCACTTTTTATAGATCTAAGATTCATTATCTTGGACATGATTTCAGGAGATGGGACCGCAGTTGATCCATCTAAGATTAGAGCCATAATGGATTGGCCTGTGCCTACTTCTATGACCGAGGTCAGGAGTTTTATGGGGTTGGTAGGTTACTATAGGCATTTTGTAGAGGGTTTTTCTAGAGTGGTGCATCCCATCACTTCTCTTCAGCAAAAGGGAAAGAAGTTTGAGTGGACCGAGAAGTGTGAGAGGGCCTTTTGGGAACTCAAGAAATCACTTACTAGTGCACCTATTCTTCCAATGCCTGATTCTTCAGTGGATTCCATTGTATGCACAGATACTTCCTTGTATGGTTTTGGAGCAGTTCTTTTGTAGAATGGGTGAGCCATTGCATATGAGTCTAGGAAACTTAAGACTCATGAGCTTAATTACCCCACTCATGCCTTGAGTTAGCTGTAGTGGTTCATGAATTAGTGAGATGGCGGCATTTACTTTTGGGTCATCGGTTTGAGCTCCATTTAGATCATCAAATTTTGTAGTATATTTTCACTCAGCTGAACCTAAATGCACATTAGTGGAGATGGATGGAATTCCTTTGTGAGTATGATTTTGATGTCCACTACATCAAGGGTAAGGAGAAAATGGTTTCCAATGCTTTGAGTAGAAGACATCATGGAGCCTACTCTATGACTGTAGGAATAGAGCTGAGGGATTGGATATTGCACCATTTGCGTGAGGATGTTTGGTTTGTAGAGGTCAATTAGATTATTTATTCTCAGGGTGCCCTTGAGGGTAAGTTTTTAGGATAATCTCTAGATTTTGATGGGATTTTATGCCATAGAGGATGCATCTATGTACCTTCCTCTAGATATTTGCAAGTATTCATCATGTTAGAGGCTCATAGAGCACTATATGTCATGCATCCCGGAGTCAAGAAGATGCATGTAGATTTGAGGTAGTTATACCATTGGCCAGGGATGAGGCGGGATATAGATGAGATAGTGGCATGATGTCTTGAGTGTTAGAGGGTTAAGGTAGAGCATCATCACCCTGGTGATTTGTTTCAGCCTCATGAGATACTAGAGTGGAATTGGGATGTTGTTTCTATGGATTTCATCATTGGTCTCCCTATGTCATCTCAACACCATGATGCCATCATGGTGAGAGTTTACAAGTTGACCAAGGTGGCCCACTTCTCACCTATTTAGACCACTTTTACAGCCCTAGTAGTAGCACAAGTTTTCTTGTGGGATATTGTCAAACTTCATGGCATACCTCATAGGATTATTTTTGATCAAGATTATCTCTTCACATCATCCTTTTGGAGGGTATTATAGATAGCTTTGGGTACTAAGCTCAATTTTAGCACATCTTATCACCCAAAGACTGATGGTTAGATAGAGAAGGTAAATTAGGTGTTGGAGGATATGCTCCATATGTATTTCATGGATCATCAGACTAGGTGGGAGGAGTACCTTCATTTGGTTGAGTTTGCCTACAATAATGGGCATCACACTTCTCTAGGTATGCCTCCCTATCAAGAATTATATGGTAGACCATGCAGGACACCTTTGAGTTGGGACCGCATTGAGGATAGAGTTGCCTTAGGTCCTGAGTTAGTGCAAGAGTTGGAGTAGTAGGTGACGTTGATTAGATAGTGCTTGAAGTAAGTGCAAGATAGATAGAAAAAGTATGCAGACGCAAAGAGAGAGGATTGTAGTTATATGGTTAGGGATAGAGTCTTTCTGATAGTTTGACCTCATAAGAGTCTAATCCATTTTGGAAAGGGCTCTAAGCTTGCACCTAGATTTTTTGGTCCTCTTGAGATTCTTGAGCAGATAAGACCTATCACCTATCGTCTAGCTTTTCCACCTAGCCTATCATGCATCCATGATGTCTTTCATGTATCAGTGTTGAGGAAGTATATTTTTTATGAGTATCATATCATATATTGAGATGCCTTGTAGGTGGAGTCAGACAGACAACTAGCTTTGGAGCCCATACGCATTTTGGCATGCCAGACACTAGCTCTTCAAGGCTGAGAGCTGGACTAGGTTAGGGTCCAGTGGGATTGCTATGATGAGGTTACGACATCATGGGAGGATGCAATGTGGATGAGAGCACAGTACCCCCATCTTTTTTATGAACTCTAGGAGGAAGTTCATGCCTATGGGGGGAGGATGTGAGGCCTCACCCCAAGCCCATCATAGCTTTTTAGTTTTCTACATTTGAGATAGACTTATTTGATACTATAGTTTATTGCATTATGGTTTTTAGATACTTGATTTTATGGATTTTATCACCGTAGAGACTAGATGCACATTATGATATGTTTATTATGATGATTACTTGTGGCATAATTATGGCTCTGCATTTATGGTTAATATGGATTTTTATGAATGTTAGGATGACATGATGTGATTTAATTATGTGATTATTTAGGAAATGAATTATTGATGCAATTATGATGCTATGAGTTTTATTAAGTGTTAAAAATTGTTTCCTTATATGATGAGTTTTATATGTACATTACTATGCTATGTGAATTTTAATTTGATTATGAGATGTTGCAAATGGATTGTTAAGTTGAATGAAATTAAATCTTAATTATAATTTAAATTATCACCTTCACTATAGTAGTTTAATGTAATCTTTGAATTGATTGATTTTATCCAAGTTTAAATCTTGAGCTTAGGAGAAAAAAAAAACATCTAATTAATTAAGTTATATTAATGTTGTTGTGAGTAATAATTTTTAATTAATTAATCGAGATAGGTTTTGTTTATGGATTGATCGATGGTTTATCATGTGAGGCATGTTGACGAGTTTCAAAAACCACTCACCATGATTCCCCCCAATGATTGTAAACTTAATCTCCCTCAAGATATCCAATCCTTCTTTGTATAGACAAACTTAAAATTTTAAACCTTGAACATTAATCAAAACTTTTAAATTAATTAAAAAAAAGATTAGTGTGGTTTGCCTACTAATTTATGGGCATGACAAGCTCTTAGATATATATCCCCACAAGTATGAATAAAGATATCTTCATGCTTGTGGGGATACATATTCTCTCATATTGATGGTAACTATATATTCATGCCCCTACTGGGAACTACCAATTTTCTCCCTTTGTTGGTGAAAGAAGGTATGAGTTTGTGTCTAGTTTAAAATAAAGCATATGACCCCTATTCCCCTATATGAATGTTTATCTATATTATACTCAATGTCACAATCTGCATCAATTTTTCCTATGTCAACCAAGTACTCTAGATTGTCTTATCCGTGCCAAGGGTTATGAACCCTTATCATGCTCTTTCCTTACCTAATGGTGCTTCGATCTATCTCCATATTTTCTATTTCATCTATTCGGGATTTTCCCTCTTTGTATATATGATTAAAGGTTGTTTAAGGATTGGACTAGGTGTAAATCTCTTGTTAGTATTACATTAAGCCTCCAATTAGGCATCAAACTCTTTATTAATGCATTTATCACAATTGTCAAGTCTCCTTCAATGGCCAATTACTCAACCCTTGTGTCTTTACATATCATAAGCCCTCCCATAAGCATCATCAACTCTGACATGTTATTATTCTTGATACCTATTGGTTTAGTACACCTAGCCACCTCAGTTCCTTTAAAGTTATGTAGACAATATCCTATGCTTGTTTGTCTTGTATTATCCTGTGAAGCACTATCAAAGTTTAGCTTGATTCATCCTTTCTTGGGAGGCTTCCATACACATTTTGCTCTTTTTTTCTTATTTTCCTCAACTCCAGTCCCTACACAAGGAGGTATTTTTAGCCTAGTCCATCTCCCCCTCATCTTTTCATCCCAGTAGGTCATCTTAGCTTCCTTTTTTTGTTGATTCATAATATTGTAATCACCTAAAATTGGGCTAATAGAACCTAAGGCCCTATTTTCCCTAATTCAGGATAAATCCTAATTATGTTAATTTGATCCTTGATTATTGACATAATTCATCAAATTCAATAAAATCAATTAAATATCTTAATTCAAGAATTTATGATCAAAGCATCAATCAAAATCAATTCAATTACCTCTATGCCTAATTAATTAAATCAATCCTATTAAATTTATGGCTAGAGTAATTAATTAAAAGAAATGAATTAAAACCTCTAAAATGACATGTCACCTTAAAGGGGACAACAAACACATCTTCAACCAATGAGAGGTAATCACATGGATCAAGCTTGGAAGCATCTCAACCACTTATCATGGATGCATCCTAACCATTCAAAATCTCAAGATTCTATAAAAGAGAATTTTCAAATCTTCACTTGGTCCTAGACTCTTAATTCCTTAATGGTTTTGATAATTGATTTCATGCTTTCATGTGCTCATAGCTAATTAGAAAACATTTCAATTTGGTTAATAATAAATGAATTCTCATGGATTTTATGACTAATTTGAATGAATATTGTCATTTTAGTTCCATTTTTGCATAATACTCTTGAATCTCTCATCTTAGCATTGTATTATCACTATTTAGGATTAAATCTGAGAGAAATTATCAGTCCTTTTCATACTTGTGCTAACTAGAGAGAAATAGGATGCCTTTAATTGTTTATTTATTTGTTTATTTCATCATTATAACAATTGATATAATGTCCTATTGAAGTGTCATGTTGCAGATTTGTAGGTCAATAATTCACCTGATGTCAAACCAGTAAAACAAAAACTTAGAAAAATGAATCCACATGTGGCATTATTAGTAAAAGTAGAATTGGAAAAACTATTGAAAGTTGGATTCATTAGGGCTATTGATTATGCAGACTGGATTTCAAATATAGTTCATGTTTCTAAGGAGAACAAATCTATAAGAGTTTGCATAGACTTCAAGTATTTAAACAAAGCTTGTCCAAAGGATGACTTTCAACTTCCCAACATAGATATGATTATAGACTTGACAACAAGCTATGAGATGTAGTCATTGATGGATGGATTTTTTGCATACAATCAAATCAAAATTGCCCCTAAAGATCAAGAAAATATCACATTCACATGCGCATGGGGAACATATTGTCAGAATGTGATGCCTTTTGGTCTCAAAAATGCAAGTGCAACTTATCAAAGAGCAATGACCACAATATTCCATGACATGATGAATAGAAACATGGAAGACTATGTAGATGACACATTGGCAAAATCAAGGATAAGGACTACACATATAGAAGATCTAAGGAAAATCTTTTATATAATGGAACAATTTCAACTAAGACTTAATCCTAAGAAGTATGCATTTTTCCTTTCATCTAGAAATTTTTTAGGATTCATAGTCTCGGCAAAAGGAATTGAATTGGATCCAGCAAAGGTGAAAGTTATTCTTGAAATGAAACCACCTAGAAACATTAGTCAAATGAGGACACTACAAGGCAAGCTACAACCCATAAGAAGGTTTATATCTCAATTAGTAGATAAGGTGCAACCTTTCACAAAGTTGATGCGTAAAGGAACTACATTCACTTCGGATGAGCAATGTGAAGAAAAATTTTCACAAGTCAAGAAATATCTAATGAATCCTCCAATCCTAATGGCACCAATTTATGGAAAACCTCTATTGCTCTACATATCAGTTACAGACACATCATTAGGAGTATTGCTTATGCAAGAAGATGAGGCTAAGAAAGAAAGAGCTATATACTATATCAATAGAACTTTGGTGACATATGAGTTGAACTATTCAATGATTGAGAAAGCATGCTTAGTAGGGGTGCTCACATCCCAAAAACTTAGGCATTAAATTTTGGCACATAAGATGAAATTAGTGGCTAAGATTGATCCACTTAAGTATCTATTAAGTAAAGCAATGCTGATAGGAAGGCTAGCCAATTTGGTCCTAATTCTAACTAAAATTGACATTGACTATGTTGACAAAAAATCCATTAAAGGATAAGTGATTGTTGATCAACTAGAAGAAACACCATGAATAGATGACAAGCCATTACATGTGGATTTTTTAGATGAATCTATCATGCACTTAACAGAGCACCCTTGCAAGATGTATTTTGATGGCTTCTTCACATAGCAAGGATTAGGAGTTGGATGCTTATTCATTACAACACAAGGATACAAAATTCCAAAAGTATATAAGATGATCTTTCCATGTACAAACAACATAGTAGAGTATGAAGCTCTTGTGAATGGACTCAAACTTGCAATAGAATGGAAAATTTTTGAACTACACATTTATGGAGATTCACAACTCATTATCAATCAAGTAAATGGTGATTATCAGACAAAAGAAGATAAGCTCGTGCCTTACAAAAGAATGGTGGATGATTTGAAGAAATACTTTTTCTTCATCACATTTCAACATATTCCAAGATCAGAAAATAGAGTAGCTGATGCGATGGCTACTTTAGCATCCATGTTACAACTTGAAGAACATCAATTTGGCTATGATTTCCTGGTGGAAGAACTCCCATTTCCCACCTATAACTCACCTGAATCCCAAATCATTTGTGCCCTTGAAACCCAAGTGTTATCCCAATATGCCCATATCTATTCCTATCTTAAAGACCAAACAATGCCTGTAGGCTATTCCAGAAATGAAAAGAGATCCCTCATAAAAGCGGCATTGCGTGACATAATCATCATTAATGACATGTTTAGACATAGTCTAGATGGTATGCTTCTTAGGTGTTTAGAACATGAAGAGTAATCATGCATTAAAGGAAGTTCATGAAGGTGTGTGTGGATCACACTCAAATAGTTTTTCATCAGCCAAGAAAGTTTTAAGAGTTGGATACTATTGGCCCATAATGGAAAAAGATGCTATCCATTTTTCAAAAACATGCAAGAAATGCCAAACCCATGGTAACTTGATACATGCTCTAGCTAGGGAGCTAATTCCTTTCATAACACATTGGTCATTCTAGCAATGGGCTTTTGATTTAGTTGGTCAAATTTACCCTAATTCATGAAGTGGACATAAATACATCATTATTGCAACTGAATATTTTACAAAATGGGTGGAAGTTGTCCCACTGTCTAATGCAACTAGAAAACAAGTTTCCATGTTTATCTTGAATTATATCATCTGTTATTATGGCATACCCTCGTCGATTGTGACTGACAATGGGGGTCAATTCAAAAACAAAGACATAGATGAGTTGTGTCTTCAATTTAAAATCACTCAGCATTGTTCCTCAATCTATTACCCTCAAGGTAACAGATAGGATGAAGCATCAAACAAAACTATATTGAAAATCTTGCATAGGACAGTGAACAAATCAGGAAGGGATTGGCATTTGTAAACCAATCCAGCATTGTGGGATTATAGAACAAGCATCAAAACACCAACTAGAACAACTCCTTTTGCACTAGTTTACAAATTAGAGACAGTCCTACCAGTTGAGGTAGAGATTCCATCACTGAGGGTATCATTGAAACATCTATTCACTGATGAAGACTACAGAATCTCTCGACTGCAAGAGCTAGAATTGTTCTATGAGCACAAACAACATGTGTTTGATCATCTCAAAGCTTACCAAAAGAGAATGTCAAGAGGATACAAATAGAAAGTGAAACCAATAATTTTTTAGGTAGGAGATCTAGTTCTAAGAGAAAATCCTAAAAATCAATAGAATCGAGAACAAAAGGGAAAATTTGAACCCAACTGGCTGGGTGATGTAGAGGGTTTGGGTTCTAGTCTATCCTCCAAGATTCTAGCCTCTTCTAACCATCCAATGGTTACCCCTTGTGCTATCTTCCTCAATGTGGATCTCCAAGATCATCTTTATTAACTTCTCCTCTAAGGTATAGTTGATTCTTAGAAGATTCACAACTACCAAGACCAATTTAGGCCTTCAAATCACTAGGCTTCTTCACTAGAACTCCCCTCTAGAACCCCAAACCCTAGCTTAGGATCTTCTCACACATCACTACCACTCTTGACTAAGTTCATTTCATTTCAAAATTCATTAGGAACCCTTCCCCACACTTCTGGTTACTTCCTTAGGTCTTTTAGTACCAAATTCACTAGGAGGCCTAATTGGCTCAATTCTTAGTAGGTCTATTTTGACTAATTTTGGCTTAGTGCTTCAAAAATCCCCAAAAACCCTCATATAAGACCTTGAAAATATTAAAGGTATCCACTAACCCTTTCCAAATCCTATTTTTTGTCTTCTACATGCACCCACAACACCAATTACTACAAGCCCTAGTTTTAAGCCTATTAATTAGGCCTCTAGACTTGTCTGCACAAATGACCATCAAATTGGTCTCCAAACTTTGAACCACTTCCTCTAACCTCTTTAATCTTCAAGGGGACTCTTTAGGATTTCCACAATTGCCTCTAATTTCTTTCCTCAAAGTCATGGGTGCATGAACCAACTCCTTCTATACCCTGTCCTGGCTCACCTGTCTTCAACAGTCAACCATAGGGCTTCCTTTCTGACCATGAATCTTGGTGCCACCACAAAAATGAAAATATAAAAAATATTTATAGACTCTAACCTTCCATCCCCTATGGTTTTAGCCATTTACACCAGTGGATGCTCAGGTTAGAGTCATTTCAACCATGGAGGTCCTACAAATGGACTTTACAGACCAATGGCTTGAAATGCTTTCCAAACCCCACTCTACTAACCTAGAAACAAAAGAAAAAATGAAGAATTAAGTTAACTCTCTAATCTATGCTATCATGGATTTTTATCACCTTAATCAATCCGTACAAGTCATATAAGGCACAAAGAAACCCTGCAATCAATGAGAATCACAGTCTAACATCCGTACAGGAAAATCTTAATGATGAAAATCAATCCATTAGCCTTTGAAATCCACCAATCTCATGCTCATATACCGAGCATGAGTGGTTAAAACCACCTTAACCTCCATTTGAGCAATTTTCAAAAAATTGCAAAAGTTGCTAGAGCAACTTTGCAAAGTTTCTTAGCAACTTTTTGCCAAGAGTGCCATTTGGCCTTTTAGACCCATCTAAAGACTAGGAATGACTCCTAAGTCATAAATAAGGACATTTAAGGTCCTAAGACCTTATTTAGACCATTTCTAACCAAATCCATCACCTTGAGACTCTTGAGGCCATTTAGTCCAAATGGATCACTAACTCTTCCTGAGCCATTTGGCTCTTACAATCATATTAATGGATCCAATCCAATGGACCTTATTCTAACCCACAAAAAACTCCTAACACAACCTAAAACACCCACTAACTTAACCAAAATGGGATCTTTATGGGAGGTTCCCTATACCATACTCCCTTGGGACAAATAAATCAAGTCCCTTGAGTTAGGAGGTCTTCAATAGTGACTCCATGCTGCAAAATATCCAGCTCTATCATCCATATGGCTTTAGCACCAGGTAAACCCTACCATTTAACTAGGTACTCCTTATATGTGCCTTTCCTTATCTTCTTAATCACCTTAGTATCCAAGATACTCTCCAACTTCAGAGGGATTGGACTTTGCAAATCCTTAACCCAATCATCATCTCCCAAATCTAAAAGGATAGTTGGACCTATCTCTAGAGTTGGTCCCTTATAGGGATACAAATAAAACACATTGAAGATGGGTGAAATGCCCAAATCAGGGGGCAATTCCACTTCATAAGCATTCTTTCCATATGTATGCAAGATCTTCAAGGGTCTTATCTTCTTCATGAGAAACTTGGTAGGTTGACCCTTGGGTAATCTCTCCTTCCTGAGATAGGCAAGGACTAGATCCCCTACCTTGAATTGCAAATCATTCCTAGACTGATTTTCCTTAGCTTTGTACTTCTCTCCCTGTTTTTGCAAGGTCCTTTTAACCTTCTCATTCAACTCTTTCATCTACTTGGAAAATGTCTCACCTTGAGCACTCCTCTTATCCTACAAATTGAGATCTCTCAATTCTAGCATTCCCCTAGGATGAGTCCCATAGACTATCTCAAAGGGGCTTTTATCTATACTCCTATTAATGGAGTCATTATAGGCAAATTTTTCCTGCCCAATGATATGGTCCCATGACTATCCATGCTTCTTAGTCAAGCATCATAACAAATTTCCTAGTGACCTGTTCATACCTCCATTTGTCCATATGATTGTGGATGGTAGGCTAAAGAGAAGGATAAATTTGTACCTAACATCTTCCAGAGGGTCCTCCAAAAATGGCCCACAAACTTGTTGTCTCTATCACTTACTATGTTTAATGGCAATCCATGGATCCTAACAATGTCTCTAAAAAATAGTCCTGCAAGTTGTGAAGCGTCATTGGTTTGTTTGCGTGGTATGAAGTGTGCCATCTTGCTAAAATGGTCTACCACAAAAAATACATTGTCATATCCTCTAGGTGTCTTTGGCAACCCCAAAACAAAGTCCATACTCAAGCACTCCCAAGGCCTTTGAGGTATGGATAGAGGTTGGTACAGTCCACTATTACTACTCTATCCTTTAGCCCTCTGATAGACCTGACATTGTTCCACAAACTTCCTAACATCTAATTTCTATTTAGGCCAATAATAATGCCTATTCACCTGCTCTAGTGTCTTATCCACTCCAAAGTGGCCAACCAAACTTCCTTGGTTCTTCTCCTTCACTATGTTCTCCCTCATGGAACACTGAGGTATACACATGAGATGTCCCTTGAACAACAATCCTTCCTACAGTATGACCTCACTGAATTCCACCTTGAATCCCTATCTAAACCTTTCACATGCCTCATAGGCATCTTTGAAGTCTTTGTCCTCTCTATAGAGGCCTTTCAAATCTTCCATACTCACACTTTGTAATTGAATTTTTGAAATGGTTAGGACTCTTCTACTAAGAGTGTCAAAAACCTTATTACTAACCCCCTTCTTATGCTTGACCACAAAGGTGTAGGCTTGTAAGGATTCAACCCACTTAAGATGTCTTTGGTTCAACTTATCTTGCCCATTCAAGAAGTTAAGGGCATGATTGTCTGTATAGACCACAAATTCCCTTGGTAGGAGATAATGTCTCCACTTTTTAAGAGCTTTCACCATTGCATATAACTCCAAATCATAGGTGGAGTACTTTTGTTTAGCCTCATTCAACTTCTTAGAGAAGAATGCAGTAGGTTGTCCCTCTTGACTTAGCACTGCTCCAATGGCTAGCTTTCTAGAATCACATTCAACCACAAATAATTGATTGAAATTAGGGAACCTTAAGGTAGGTAGTTCTATAATCCTCTTCTTCAACATTTCAAACCCTTTATCAGCTGCCTCAGTCCATTTGAATTGACATTTGATTCCACCCTTAATGGTGTTGAGGATAGGTGCACACACATGACTAAAATTCCTCAAAAACTTCCTATAGTATGATGCCAAACCATGAAAACTTCTAACATCCCCTATGGACTTAGGTGTAGGCCAATCCAAGATTGACTTGACTTTATCAAGATCCATCTTCATGCAGCCATTAGCAACCACAAAACCAAGGTACACTAGTTCAATTTTTAAGAACTCACACTTGTCCTTATTGATCATCAACATCTCTTTATGTAGCCTCCTCAAGACCTACTCCAAATGCTCCATATGCTCCTCCTTAGACCTACTAAAAATCAGAATGTTGTCAAGATAAACTATTACAAACTTACCTATGAAGTTTGCCAATACTTCATTCATGAGCCTCATGAATGTACTAGGAGCATTAGTGAGACCAAAGGGCATCACAAGCCACTCATATAGTCCTTCATTTATTTTTAAGGTTGTCTTCCATTCATCACTAGGCCTAACCCTGATTTGATGGTAGCCTAACTTCAAATCCACCTTGGAGAAGTAACATGAACCTCCCAAATTGTCCAACAAGTCCTCAATTCTTGGCATTTGAAATCTGTACCTAATTATAATTTTGTTGATGGCCCTAGAATCAGTGCACATCCTCCATGTACCTCCCTTCTTTGGTGCAAGGATAGTAGGTATAGCACAAGGCTCAAACTCTTCCTTATCAACCCCTTATCCAACAAATCTCGAATCTGCTTGGCTATCTCTGCATTTTGGCTTGGTGTCATCTTGTATGCTACTTTGTTTGGTAAGTTTTCTCCAGGAATGTGGTCTATTCAATGGCTTATTTCCCTCATGGGTGGCAATGCACTTGGTAATCCATTATCTACCATCTCATGATACTTGTCCAACAATGTTTGTACCTCTAAGGGTATGCTAACTTTCTCCTTAGCCTCCTCTTTTGGCTTCACTATCACTGCACAACAAACCTCTTTCTCCTTCTTCATAACCTTAATAAACCCTTTCCCACTCAAGAGCATAGCACTATCCCCTACATGCTTCCCCTCATTAGGTTCCTGTAATGGATCCATTTGAAACTTCTTCCCTAGTTTGGTGATCACATAGCTATTCCTCTCACCATCATGTATGGCCTTCACATCATATTGCCATGGACATCCTAAAAGAAGGTGACATGCATCCATGGGCAATATGTCACATAGGACCTTGTCCTTGTAGTCTCCAATCTCAAACTCAACCATAGTTTGTTCATCAACAACTATCTATTGTCCCTTATTGAGCCATGATACCTTGTAGGGAGTGGTATGAGGTATCCTCCTAAGCTTTAGCTTATCAACCATCTCTATGGACACTATGTTCTTAGTGGATCCAGAGTCCACTATCACCTTACATATCTTACCATGTGATCTGTAAGTAGTTTTAAATAGGCTCTTTCTTTGAGGTGGCTCCATGGTGTAAGGAAGCTTCAACAATGTCCTTCTCAACATGAGATTCTCTCCATCCAATATTGGCCCTACCTTGGAAATAGGTGAAATGACACTTTGAGTGTCCTATTCTTGCACTAGTTCATTCCTCCTTTCACCCATTGATGATGAAGAACCCTTTTCAGGACATCTACCCATTGTATGCCCCACTTGATTGCAATTGTAACATCTACCAGTAAAGACTGAATTGGTTCTACCTTGGGACTGAAATCTACCTCTTGGTGGTCCTCTTCCTCTATATCCTCATCTCTGGAATGAACCCCTATACTAATTGCTTCCATTGCTATCATTAGATAGTGTCTCTTCCATCCTACTTGGGCTTTTTCCTCTACCAAAAGTGTTCCTAGCCCTAAATCCTCTGTTATTGTTGTTACCCCTACCTCTTTATTGGAAGTCACTGCCATTCTTCCTCCTAGCTTTCTCCTCTACTTTTAAGGCCAACTAAAAGCATTTGTGCATGTTATCAAGAGCCATCATGTTGATTTCATCTTGGATCCCTTGCCTCAATCCATTAAGGTACCTTTCTACCTTCTCTACCTCTTCTTCCTGCCTTCTTGCTCTTAGACTTATCTTATTGAACTCCTTAGTGTAGGTGCTGACTGATAACTCCCTTTGTCTCAGATACTACATCCTTTGATACACTTGTATCTCATAATCAGTGGGCAAGAATTGTGCCCTCAACCTAATTTTCATCCTTTCCCATGAAACTATCTTCTTCTTCCCATTAGCTATACTATCATCCTGCATCATGTTCCACCACACCAATGCAGATCCCTTGAGCCTAGCTTTGGCATAGCCGACTCTCTTCTCCTCTATTACTTCTTTGTAATCAAATTGGTTATTAATGGCCTCTAGCCAATCCAATAGCTCCTCACCATTCAAACTACCACCATAATAAGGTATATGTTCCATGCTATCCTTATTGATGGATTTGAATGCATCCAAGAACACCTTGTCTTTATCATCAACTATTTCTTTACCTTTGCTAGATGTCTCCCCTATCTGACTTTCATTTTCATCTTCACTCTCATCACCCCATTCAGTGACTCTCTTTCCTTTTGTTTTTGATAGGTTGGCCTTTTCCAATAGCCCTTGGACCAAGTCCACTATGGCACCTGTGTGTGTGAAAATTTTACCTGATCTGTAGACACAACACTTCAGTAAAACATTAGAGGTTAGCAAAAATCAAAATCATGCAAAATTGAAATCTAATTTAACCAAGTGATTTACTACCTTCTAGTAGGTGCGAGATTGATGTTCTCAGATTGTAATCGAGATCAGTGACCTAGACGACACCTAAATGAAAGATTTGGATGCAAAACTGATATGAAATATGAATGCAATTAATCTATATTTTTGATATTTTCTATGCAATGATATGAAAAATGATATGAAATCTATAATATGTAAAAAATTGATATGCTATGAATTGATCTAAAAATAATATGAAAACAAAAGTGATCTCACAACAATGTTGATTCGCAATAAGCTTTGATCCTTCCAATTGCAATTCTCCAGCATGATTGTGCAAAAATATGAGATGATTTGAGATGAGCTGAAGCCTTAATTTATAGAAATCCAGGGCTTTGGAGGTGCATGGATAAAAGCCATAAATCACTCAAATAACTCAGGTTGATTTTTGAGTTATTTTTAAATAAAGAATAATTTATCTCACAAAAACATGCAAAAGCAGAGTTTAACTCAAAATAGAGTTTAGCTTTAATTGATAATTGATAGTTGTCTGCTTTTATGATTGTGCATGTTTTAATTATGAATTAATTTAATAAATAAAGTGATTTATGCTCAACTTAACTGATTTTTAAAAATAAATAATTGATTTATGGGTTAATCAATTATTTAATCAAACTTTTATTAAAAACTATATTATTAAATAATGACAACTTGCTTTAATTAATTAAATAAAAATTTAATCAATTATTCATAGGATATTGGATTTATTGTCAAAATTAAATAATACAATTAATAATAGATAGAATTAAATTTAATTACACAATTAAGTGGCAAGATATTAAATCTAATTAATTAAATATGAAAATATTCAATTAATCAAACTTAGGATAAATGTGATTTATCACCAAATAATCATTAAATTAAAGATAATTAAGATAATTAGGAATATTGCTAGGAATATTCCCCAATGCAGAATTTAAGATAATCAATTACGATTTGATGATGTTTAGATGTGCCTTAGATTAGGACTTCGATGTTGATTTTGTTCGATTTGTAGATGTAGGAGGTTAATGAGCTTATAGCCCATTTTTGGGGTATTACATTTTGCCCCTCTTTGAATTACTGTGTGAAGCGCTGTGGTTCAAAGACAGTCTGTGTTTGATAGAGATATGAAACTGATGTTTGAAATTGATAATTGATATGAGATAGAAGCTGATTGATATTGATTTGATATGAAGATAATAGGTCCTGAATGACCAAAGATAATGTTCACTATAACAACAAATGAACCTATGATTGTGAAAAAGTGTCAAAATGCCTGATTCCAAACTTTAGGATTGCAAAGAAGTGAGTGACCGGTTCTAGACTTGATTGTCTTAGCAGAACTAGCAGGTATCACATCTGAATCCTTCCGTTGCCAAAGAACCAAGGAAAGAACACTATGATCCGATGGTTGCAAAAATTGATACAGTTTACAAGATTAGGAGAATACCAAATTGATATGGATCTTTATGAATCTAATATGCCCCAAGTGATGATAGATTTGCCCCGAGCGATGAGGACTTTTGATGAATCAACAACTAGACATGGTTGTTGTCTTGATCACTGATGAAAGATAACATATTCCAAATAAAATTAGATTTACAGACTTGAATGATGTGCAATACCATGCCCCCTTCGGGATTGAAATTGAAATCTGACAAGAAAAGTCAGCGTTGATAGTTTAGAAGCATGTTAATTGATTTAAGAAGTGGTTAAACACATCTGAGAACACATTCTACATCGTTTGGAGGTCCAAAAGACCAAGTTTGACTAGGTTTGACCATAGTTGACCAAGTTGAAATTTTGATAGTTTGATGTAAGATAATCAGTTAAGTTGAATTATGGATTTCTGTGATGATTGAAGGTTGATTATGCAAGTAGTTAATAATATGAATGATCTCAGATTTTGATTTTGATCCCGAAAAAGGATTCTACTTGCTATTTCGTTGGAGGAACCTTCGTGTGAGATTCAGCTCTTGTTAGATTTGAAGATGCGAGTGGAGAATTATTTAAGCATTGAAGTTCATTTAGCCATTGTGAGATCATGCAACATGCAAAATGCAAAGAGACATGCAAAATGAAATGCAACCTAAGACCTAGGACCTAGTCACTGATCATGTGTCGATTTGTTATCATCATTGAACTTTTAGGTAACCGGATAAATCAATACAATGCCCACAAGCTATGAAACCATAGACATATGAATATCGATTTGTATGCGCAAGAATCAATACAACACCCACTGGTCAACAACCATGGATATATGAATATTGATTTTGTTTTTGAAATGTCGGATTAGATATAAGCACCAAGGCACAAACACCAAGATGACCTGAATATCATGTCTATTTTGATATAGCAATTTGTATAAGCATCAAAACATAAATGTCGTGATGACCAAAATATGCCTTGCGGTGACAAACACATCAAACAGCCAAGAGATCATTCTAAATCCAATGTGAATTACCCGTAGTGACCCTTTATCGTTCACATCCTTAGGTAAGATCATGTTTCATAGTAGGAGAAAGAACTTACTCAAAAGACAATAGTTAGATCAAACTTCCTTGAATTGTCTAGGTATCAATGGTCGAGGTACGCATGGCCATCTAATTCGAGATAGAGGCTCTTATAGTCGAACACCATTTCAATCCAAAATTTCCAAAGTTGTTAGATTTTCACATACAAGCAAAAGACAAAGAAAAGATTATGCCCCTAGTCATCACTCTCTAAATCCTATAAAGGACATCATCGAAGAGCTCGAAGGGACACAATATGCAAAAATCTCAATGCGAATTAGTAAGCATACAAGGAGACAAAAGCACGAAAAAGCACAAATTGTTTTCAATTTGTGTTTGATGTTCGATTGCATTGTTGTAGATGCAAAATCCTTTTAGGAGACAAGACTGACTGGCTGACTCACGTGAAGCTTCAAAAGGACTCTGACTGGATATGATACATCTAAGATACACTGGAGACCATAGGATATGACATCGATTGCCCCCAAGTTTGAACATTGATAGGATACAGACGCTATTGCTGATGGGTGTACAAACTGACTTATTGAAAACTGGAAATGCAGAAACAAACTGAGAGATGTGTACAAACTAAAGCAAGACTGAAAGCTGGGGGAGACCAAGATTGCACTGATAGATGGAGCGTTTTGAAACAAGTGGTGCCCATTTGTCAGGTTTTCACCATCTTGGTAGAGATTCTATTTTTTCTACCAAGGCGCCTGTTTCCAGGTTTTCACCAAGGCACTTTTTCTTTTTCTCATTTTTTTTTTATATTTTTGATATTTTTTTATTTTTTTGTGAATCATCAAGGCACCTATTGCTAGGTTTTCACCAAGATGTTCATTTTTTCAAGACTTTTTCTGATTTTTATGATTTTTTCAGGACATTTTACCATAGATTGAATGCTTTATGCGTAGAATTTCTTCAGATGGAGAACGTTGATTGGTTCTCGAAGCTGTTCTCCTTCAGTAATTGAGAGTTGATAGGCACCAGAGCCAAAAGTAGCAGTAATTACAAAGGGACCTAGCCAATTAGATTCAAACTTCCCCTTGCATTCTCGATGGGATTGATTTTTAAGATTTTCTCTCAAGACTAGATCACCAACCTGAAATTCTTTGTGTTTGACTTTCTTGTTGTAACCTCTAGACATTCTCTTCTGATATACTCTGAGATGATCATACGCTGCTTGTCTGCGCTCATCTAGTAGTTCAAGTTCTTGCAACCTAGACACTCTGTAGTCATCATCAGTTACTAGACCATGCATTCTGATTCTTAGTGATGGGATTTCAACCTCAATAGGTAGTACCGCTTCAGACCCATAAACTAAAGCGAAAGGTGTAGCCCCTGTAGGCATTCTGATACTTCTTCTATAGGCCCATAGAGCTGGATTAATCATGAGATGCCAGTCTCTGCATGTTTTGTTTATTGTTCTGTGCAAGATCTTCAATAGATTTTTGTTGGAAGCCTCTACTTGGCCATTCCCTTGTGGATAGTAGATAGAAGACCAATGTTGGGTGATCTTGAATTTGGCACATAGATCATCTAGGTCTTTATTTTTAAATTGCCCACCATTATCTGTGATTATAGAATGAGGGATCCCATATCTGCATATGATATAGTTTAAGATGAACATCGATATCTGCTTTTCTGTTGCTTGTGTCAAAGGGACCGCTTCTACCCATTTTGTAAAATAATCTATGGCTGTGAGTATATGGGTATGTCTGTTAGAAGAATGAGGATGAATCATCCCGATAAGATCAAATGCCCATTGATGGAAAGGCCATTGTGTTGTAAAGGGGATTAGATCTCTCCCTAGAGCATGAATTAAGTTACCATGCACTTGGAACTTTTGACAATTCTTAGCAAACTTGATAGCTTCTTTTCCCATTTCAAACTCCCAAGCAAGATCATATCATGCAGTCCCAATGTCTAGCAATGTGGAGAACAAGAGGGATTGGCAAGCTGGTGGATGAGATGGAAGACGAGAGAATGAAGGGAAGAAATCCTCAAAGGTCAAACTCCTCAAGAATACCCAAGCTAGGGAAAAATTGTCATGTAAAGCACATTTGGACAAGCAATAAAAGGCCATCATAGGATAAGTCACAAAATCATAATGCAAGAGCAGGAAAGGATGCATTCCAAAGGAGTAGACATGTCAAGAGGCTTCATAACATCGTGTTTTACTCTTTCTTTCTTAGATTAAGACCAAAGGGGAAAAGGATAGCGAAAGGCTATAATGAATGGAGGAAGATAGACATGAAGGCTAAATAGGAAGGGAATGAAAGCAAGATCATCATAAGATAGCTCACAAGATAGCCAAATGTTCATGTATAGATCAACATTGTCAAGATCAAAGAGAGAAGATGGAATGGATGAAATATGTAGAAGAACTAAGCATGATGCTTGATTACCAGGTTTTCATCATAGTACTTATCCAAGGCGCCACAAGGAAGTGGTTTTCACCATAGGATGAATTTATTTCTCTTTACTTTTGCTACCAAGGCACCTGTTTCTAGATTTTCACCAAGGCACATTTTCAATATTTTTATTTTAATTTTTTACTTTCTTTTCGAATTTTTGGAAGAAAGCAAGCTTTTTAGATAATGCTCCTTGAAAGGATAAACCATGATATGCCAAGGATTCAAAATGATATGCTCAAAGATGCTGAGAGGGAAAGGGAGATGGAAGAGAAAATGGAGGATAAGGTTTTATGTAAAGCGAGTGAGGTTGGAAGATAGGAGGAATAGGCAAATGAGGAAAAAGGATAGAAGGTAGAAGGATAATGAATGGAAAGATTGTGAAAGGGTAGATTGAAAGGAAGGAAAGATCAACATCAACACACACCTTGAAGGGTGGCGAGAGGGTGGAAGAAATGTGAATGAAGGAATACATGAAGGAATATGGTGAATGGATAGCAGAGGTTGTGGTTTAGGCACATGGAATGGAAGGATGTTTCTGGAGGAAGATGAAGTGGAAATCTTTGGAAGCTTGAATGTCAATTTCACTTTTTTCTCAACACCAAACTCTTTCAAGAGAGACTTTGGAATCCATATAGCCATAGGATTTTTATTTCCTTTTGATGATCTAGAGAGAATACCTTTAATGATGGATTTTGGAACCCATACTTGTCTTGTATTTTTTTTCTTAAATATCTCTTTTGACTTTATGTTTCCATGTCGATTAGAGGAGACATGGTGATCTTCTTTTTTTTATGGATTCTTGTATTGCTTCTTTTTCTTGTATTGAACATTCAAGTTACTTCCAAAAGACTTGGGACTTGTGGAAGAAGGAGGATATGACTGGTTTAGATGGGTGGGTGGATGAAAAGGATTCATGGGTGTGCATCTATGTTGATCTTGAGGAAAGATCGGAGATGGAGGGATGTAAGGACCCAAGATGGATGGCAAATTAGGAGAGTTAGGAGGGGAAAGTGAAGGTACATAAGGACCTAAGATGGAAGGTAGACATGAAGCTCATAGTAGTGGTGGAAGAGGTCCCAGGATGGAAGGGAAGATATAAAAGGATAATCAATAAGTTCATCAGAATCTATATGACAACCAAGGATATCAGCATCTTTAGAGTGAGCATTAGAATTTTCAATAAAATCATGGACATCTTGAATATGAGCACCTTCTTTGATAGGATTGTTCAAAGCTTGCAAAGACTTAGGAAGAGTAGAAAGTGGAAATGAATATGGAGTGGTAGAATAAGAAGATGGAAGACTTTGATCTTGACAAGGATCTTTGGATAGCATAAGCACATAATTTTTCTCTTGATTTTCAATAGGCTTAACATTGGAAGGAACAACACCATTTTTAACAACCTTAATGGAAGTATCATCTTTGGAAAGTGCAAGTGTAGTAAGGTTATTTTGATTGTCAATAAGCTCAACGGTGTAAGTAGTAGCTTGATCTTGCTTAGGAGAAGACTTAAGACATGGTTGAATGCATGAAAAAGGGGCTGTAGGATCAAAAGAACCCTGAGGTGGATAAGAGACATCATGAAAAGGAGTGGATGACATGGAGGGTTCTTGATCTTGATCTTTCTTTATGTTCTTTTCTTTATCATTTCTGGAGTCCTCTTGACATGGAGCCACTTCTAAGGACAAGGAAGCATGTTGGGATTTTATGGAAGACTTTGGAAGAGATGGTGGAGGACTAGTTGAAGTAGGCATTGTAGCATATGAAGGCTTAGGCTCATTAGGTTTATCATTATTGAAAGTATTTGCAACCAAGTGAAGGTTAGCTTGAGTTTCTTTAAGAGGTATCCCTGGAGGATAACTATAGGGAACCGCGTGAAAAGTATCAGGGCTTGTGTTGGATGAAGGTTCTATGAAAGATTTGAAAGACTCAGAAGCTTTAGGAAATGTATGAGTATTGGAAGAATTAGGGGATGGAAGGGAACCATCACAAGATAAAGGTCCAACATTAAAATGATCTTGCTTGAGAAGATAATCTTTATTTTCAGTAGGAGAGTCCATAGAAGGATTCTTATAATATTGATGCTTCAAGCTGACACGATGCATTTTATAGTCCTCAGCAGTAGTAGATGGATCATAATCAAGGTATTGTCCACAAAAGCCATCAAAATCTCTTTCAAAATCAGAATCATATGGATCACCATCATGATCTATCCAATGTGACGGCCCATTTGTAGTAATTAGGAACACACGATGAGGAGGACTCTTAGGAACAAAGGTGTCATAGGTATCATTACATTGTCTGTCGTCATAGTCATCATAGTCTCCAAAGCTGGATGTGTCACTCTCCATGGAAGAGGTATCATAAGGGTTATCACATTGCTCAAATTATTTTTGGGGGCATGGTGACATGTACAAGTCTTTATCAAATAGAAAAGGGCATAGAGCTTCCATGGATAACTCTTTAGGTTCCTTTTCTTTCTCAAGTTTGTTAATCTTGACTTCCATAGCGTGCATCTGTTTCATCATGGCCCTCATCAGGGTTTCTTCTTCATGTGTACTGATTCTTTGAGACATGTGTACTGATTCTCAATGGATACTATTCTATTCTTAACATAGTGACTTGTATGACAGATTCTGGAACTAGGCTGAAAAAGCTGGGGATCTGGCAATTTTGACAACATTCTGACACTTTTTCTAAATTTTCCCAAATGACACTCTGCAAACTCGTATGATAGTGGGTAGGCAATGAAATGACAGTTGAAAAAATTGCATGACAATTGCAAGCAAGATTTTGACTTTTAGAATTTTTTGGCATTAAAACTCATACGACACTGGGTACTCAATCATATGACAGTTGGGTATCAATGAAATGACAGTTGGGAATCTCATACGAAAGTTGCAAGATTTTGACTTTGAGAATTTGCTGGCATGGAAACTTATACGACACTGGGTACTCAATCATATGACAGATGGGTTGTAATGAAATGACACTTGGAAAAACTCGTATGACTTTTGACTTCCTGAAATGATTTTTGACTCCAGAAAGGATTTTACGTCAATTTTTGCAAAATTTTGAGCTTTCATATTCGGATTGTTTGCAAATTTCAATGTCTAGATTTGAGGATTGTAACAGATTTGTTCATTTTCAGTAACCAGATAGATAAACAAGCACGCAAAATAGCAAGCAAGTGATTTCAAGCATGTCTGAAAACAATGAACAAGGGCAAAAGCAACCTTGCACATGAACAATCAAGTGACTTATTCATTCTAATCCTCAGAAGTGCTAATTGTGTATGTTCCAAAAATGTTTTGCAATAATGCACATATACCCTAGAAAATGAAACTTTGGCCTCGCTAGGGTTTTTAGTAATGGTTTGACTCTACAACTTTTATGATCCAAAGGGGTGAACTCCAATCCCGGTGCACCAGGGTTTTGACACAGTTCGAGAACTTAATCTTCAGGAGCTGCTAGGAAGATCTAACAACCCAAAAATGAACCACGCCTATGGAGATTTCTTCCATAAGGACATTTATATAGCGGCTGTCACTACCACGGTGAAAATGGCTATTACCGCTTGAGGTTCCATCAACACAGTTTTCCCTGTGAAGGGATTGTCCGCTATGGTTAACCCTCTCTAAAGGTGACTCACAATAGTATACCACAAGGGGACTTGGCTCCAGATCCAAGGTTTTGATGCCTCTTCACTTTTAACTCAAACAAAGCAAGCAAATTAATCTGACACACTAAGACAAAGTTTGTCTCACCAAGGTCTATGATATCAACCCCACGTGATCTATCAACCCCTCCGGAGAGAGAATGTATCAATCAATAAGGGAAGACGCACTAACCAATTTGAATGTGAAACGCACTAAGTATCCTCCCTACCTACAAGGATTCTGTCATCAAGAAGGATTTCACTGGGAATCCAATCTCTCAAGAATCATGAATAGTGTTCATAGGGCCTAATTACTATGTGAGCACAGATGTATGTTTCCAAAAGCAAATCTACCAAAAGTACCCAAAAAGCAGAAAGAGGAATACTTAACACTTAAAGTGAATATGAGATGAGTCCATAAGGTGGAACACTTAACACCTCACACAAGCTAAAAATGAGTCCCCAACTTAGAAAACAAGTGAGTTCCTAAAAGCACAAATGGGTTGCCAAGTGGAACAATCAACGCTTCTCTCCTGTAGACCCCTCCCCTTTATGGCGCTGAGATTGCAACCACGGGGTGGAATGAGGGGCCGGTGGATTAGCGAGTCCAATAACCCAAGATAGCAATCAAGATCAATCACAAGTATCTGAGACTACTTAATAAATCCTTAAGGGGTCACAACCTAGTATCAATTATGCAAGTGTGTAAAACAAAAGCATGAAAAGAATCACCCAAGCTAGACACACAAGAGATTTATTTTAAGCCCCAAATCAAAATATTATCAGCACAAGTGGAATACCTGAGATCCTCGCAACGTGCTTAGTAGATTTTTACCTATTTTTAGCAAACTTTATGCTTTTTTTCAATCAAAACCAGCAAGAGCCAATCAAAAATAGAGAATTCCAACTATTAAGATTAGCTGTTAGTCAAAATCTGAAAATCAAATCTGACAAACTACCTGCAAAAATGAAACAATAATTGAAATTTGATGCCTAAACTTGTACGACAGTGGGTCTATTACCAGACGACAGTAAGAAACTTGTACGATAGTGGGTATGCTCCCAGACGACAATCTGGAAACTCATACGACACTGGGTGTCTGATGAAACAATAATCTAGCTTCCAAATGACAGTGGGTGCCTGATGAAATGATACTCGGTCAACTATCGTACGACAGCAGGCTCAAACTCATATGAATTTTGTCAAAAACTCGTACGAAGATTGTACAGACAAAAAATAAAAATCATATTTTTGCATAGAAACCGAGGAGAAAAAGATAGAAATTGATAGAATTGAATTAGAAACCCATTTCAGGGCCCCACGGTGGGCACCAAAAATGTGTGTGAAAATTGTACCTGATCTGTAGACACAACACTTCAGTAAAACATTAGAGGTTAGCAAAAATCAAAATCGTGCAAAATTGAAATCTAATTTAACCAAGCGATTTACTACCTTCTAGTAGGTGCGAGATTGATGTTCTCAGATTGTAATCGAGATCAGTGACCTAGATGACACCTAAATAAAGGATTTGGATGCAAAACTGATATGAAATATGAATGCAATTAATCTATATTTTTGATATTTTCTATGCAATGATATGAAAAATGATATGAAATCTATGATATGTAAAAAACTAATATGCTATGAATTGATCTAACAATAATATGAAAACAAAAGTGATCTCACAACAATGTTGATTCGCAATAAGCTTTGATCCTTCCAATTGCAATTCTCTAGTGTGATTGTGCAAAAATATGAGATGATTTGAGATGAGTTGAAGCCTTAATTTATAGAAATCCAGGGCTTTGGAGGTGCATGGATAAAAGCCATAAATCACTCAAATAACTCAAGTTGATTTTTGAGTTATTTTTAAATAAAGAATAATTAACTCACAAAAACATGCAAAAGCAGAGTTTAGCTTTAATTGATAATTGATAGTTGTCTACTTTTATGATTGTGCATGTTTTAATTATGAATTAATTTAATAAATAAAGTGATTTATGCTCAACTTAATTGATTTTTAAAAATAAATAATTGATTTATGGGTTAATCAATTATTTAATCAAACTTTTATTAAAAACTATATTATTAAATAATGACAACTTGCTTTAATTAATTAAATAAAAATTTAATCAATTATTCATAGGATATTGGATTTATTGTCAAAATTAAATAATACAATTAATAATAGATAGAATTAAATTTAATTACACAATTAAGTGGCAAGATATTAAATCTAATTAATTAAATATGAAAATATTCAATTAATCAAACTTAGGATAAATGTGATTTATTGCCAAATAATCATTAAATTAAAGATAATTAAGATAATTAGGAATATTGCTAGGAATATTCCCCGATGCAAAATTTAAGATAATCAATTATGATTCGATGATGTTTAGATGTGCCTTAGATTAGGACTTCGATGTTGATTTCGTTCGATTTGTAGATGTAGGAGGTTAATGAACTTATAGCCCATTTTTGGGGTATTACAGCACCCCTACTCATTTCCTTTGGAGGCCTGATGTCAACCTCTTTCTCCCCTTCAGACATACACAAACTTCAAGAATTTCCCACTCTAATACCACTCTAATGCAGAGGGTTTGGGTTCTAGTCTTTCCTCCAAGCTTCTAGACTCTTCTAACCATCCAATGGTTGCCCCTTGTGCTATCTTCCTCAATTTGGATCTTGAAGATCCTCTTTATCAACTTCTCCTCCAAGGTATAGTTTATTATTAGAAGATTCACAACTACCAAGACCAATTTAGGCCTTCAAATCACTAGGCTTCTTCACTAGAACTCCCCTCTATAACCCCAAACCCTAGCTTAGGATCTTCTCACACATCACTACCACTCTTGACTAAGTTAATTACACGTCAAGATTCATTAGGAACCCTTCCCCACACTTATGATTACTTCCTTAGGTCTTTTAGTACCAAATTCACTAGGAGGCCTAATTGGCTCAATTCTTAGTAGGTCTATTTTGACTGATTTTGGCTTAGTGCTTCCAAAATCCATAAACACCCTCATAGAAGACCTTGAAAATATTCAAGGTATCCACTAACCCTTTCCAAATCCTAATTTTTGGCTTCTAAATGCACCCACAACACTAATTACTAGCAGGCCCTAGTTTTAAGCCTATTAATTAGGCCTCTGGACCTATCTACACAAATGACCATCAAATTGGCCTCCAAACTTCAAACCACTTCCTCTAAACTCTTGAATATTCAAGGGGACTCTTTAGGCTTTCCACAATTTCCTCTAATTTCTTTCCTCAAAGTCATGGATGTGTGAACCAACTCCTTCTATACCCTGTCCTGGCTCACCTGTCTTCAACAGTCAACCATTGGGCTTCCTTTCTAACCATGAAATCTTGGTGCCACCACAAAAATGAAAACATAAACAATATTTATAGAATCCAACCTTCCATCCCCTATGGTTTCAGCCATTTCCACCAGGGGATGCTTAGGTTAGAGTCATTTCAAGCATGGAGGTCTTACAAATGGACTTTACAGACCAGTGGCTTGAAATGCTTGGCAAATCCCACTCTACTAACCTAGAAACAAAAGAAATAATGAATAATTAAGTTAACTCTCTACTCTATTCTATCATGGATTCTTATCACCCTAATCAATCTATACAAGTCGTACAAGGCACAAAGAAACCCTGCAATCAATGAGAATCATAGTCTAATATCCGTACAAGAAAATCTTAATGATGAAAATCAATCCAAAACTTCATTAGCCTTTGAAATCCACCAATATCATTCTCATATACTAAGCATGATTGGTTACAACCACCTTAACCTCCATTTGAGAAACTTTTCATAAAGTTGCAAAAGTTGCTCAAGCAACTTTGCAAAGTTGCTTAGCAACTTTTTGCCAAGAGAGCCATTTGGCTGTTTAGACCCATCTAAAGAATATGAATGACTCCTAAGTCCTAAATAAGGACATTTAAGGTCCTAAAACCTTATTTAGACCATTTCTAACCAAATCCATCACCTTGAGACTCTAGAGGCCATTTAGTCCAAATGGATCACTATCTCTTCCTGAGCCATTTGGCTCTTACAATCATATTAATGGATCCAATCCAATGGACCTTATTCTAACCCACAAAAAACTCCTAACACAACCTAAAAAACCCACTAACTTAACCAAAATGGGAGCTTAATGGGAGCTGCCCTGCACCACTGGGTCCCTTTATCATTACAGCAGCATTTGGATCAGGAGCTTGTCAATTGGCTACGCCTAAAGGAGATGTTTTACTAGATCTAATCAACACTCTACACCTGAAAAGGTTTTATGCCTGACATTCTTGAGAAAGCCTCAATACAGTGAAAAGAGTCTTGAAAAAGTACAAAAAAATCAGAAAAAGTTCCTGAAGAAAATAAAAAATAGCAAATATGGATCCTAAAAAAAATAAAAAACAATGGAAAAAGTCCTAAAAAAATGACCATCTTGGTGAAAACCTAGCAAATAGTACCTTGGTGAGTCTAAAAAAAATAGAAAAGAGAAAAAGTACAAAAAAAATGGGAAAAGATAAAAAGTGTCTTGGTGAAAACTTGGTAAACAGGTGCCATGATAGTAAAAATATAAAAAAATTTGGCCAAGTGGTGAAAACCTGGTAAATAGGTGCTACTTGTAATCAATGCTCTATCTATCAAGACAACGCTTGCACCTTTGGCCTATGTAAATCTCAGCTTGTACATATCTTTTAGTCACTTTTGTGACACTCCAAATCCTAAGAGCCTGTTATCAGAAAATCATATCTGCCTAAGGTTGGAATATGTCCACATTAAGGTCCTACATAAACTATTTTCCCTAGGGGGCAATGATCAAGATCACACGTCCTTAAGTCCTTGTTAGGATCTTTTGCTAAGAATAGCATCCGCAATTGACATTAAACTATGAGAACAAAGGTATTTCTAAATACCATCTAAGTTTGCAATTGACAATAAAGTACGAACAACTGTATTTTTTTAATACCACCCTAGCCTGCAATAGACAATAAACTATGAACAAAAGTATTTCTAAATATCAACCATAAACATTATTTCTAAATTCTTGGACCTAAAGGTGTTCCTAAACACTACGTCATGATGATAAGAGTGTTCTTAAACACTAAACAAGCCAACTACTTATTGATGAAAGATAAATTGATAATTGATAATAATTCTTATGTGTGTTTGCAAAATTAATCAACAGTGTTCCTAAACATTGTAATCACAATTGTCTATTTTAAAGAAAATACATTGATTATCTTAAAAGGAATAATGAATTTTTCTTATTATCAATTTTTTTTTGTTATGTTTCCTTAAGTGACTTGATGATGTCTACGGACTAGAGGAACAAGGACTAGGGGCATAACATTTTATTGGCCTTCTGTTTGTGATGATAAATCTGATGATCTAGGGTGATCATGGAGAATGGGTATCTACTATAAGTGCCTCCATCACGATTGGAACACCATGTATACCTCGACTTGTTTCCTATGAAAACCTTAGTGAGTTTGGATTTATTTCCTTGCCTATTTAAAACAACAATGAAAAACTACTTCCTAGTAAGGTACATAGTAAATCAGATTATACCCAAGGATATGAATATAAAATGAAAGGTCATTGCGGTATATATTTACACATTATGCACCAGAAAAGAAAAGGTTCATATCAAACAGGAAGTAACTAATAGAACATTCTAGCCTATATGCTTTAATGTTTAGGTTATCTTTCAACATGACAAATAAAATGAAGTATTAATATTTTCATGATTGCTAAATCTATCAGTGAAAATTGTACTATCCTAATGAGGTCCCATTACAAATGCTCTATGATGACAATTAATCCACCTTGAATAAACACTGATTGTCCTAGGTGTCTTAGACTAGGTGCATTTCATTTGATTAGTTGAATTAAGGTTCATTCTATAGGTGCATATCATATTAATGTGCATTAGATTCATTTAGATGCATTTCATGTCTTTTAGTTGCATTGAAATTCATTTTAAATTGCATTCATTTTTAATATAGTTGCATTCACTTTAAATTGCATAAGCATGACTGTGTGAATTAAATTACCTAAAACATTAATGTGAGCTAAAAATTCTAAAAATATTAGTCGTTTTCCATGTTTGGCCAAGTACATCATGAAATCATAAAAAACTAAAATAAAATGACTGAGTATATGTCGTTGATATTCATTTTCATTCATAATCCATTCCATCTCATAATCCATTTTCATAGTGCATCTATAATCATTCATACATAAATAAAAGTGAGATAACCATACATCGCATCGCAATACATCTCATACATCCATATCCATACATGAAATAAAGATTGCATACATTCACATGAGTTTGCATCCATACATTCATAAAGCTTTGAAAATAACAAAAACATAAGCATATATCAGTGAAATATATCATGAGGTCATTCTATCATCATCTAATCTAATCATGACCAAGTATGAACATCGCACCAATATCCTAGGCATGAGACGCATATCAAATATATCACATGTGCAAAAATTAAAAGCATCAAATATCAAATATCATAACTTGAAATAAGACAAAGTAGATAAAACATCCATGTCAGAACCATCAATGAATCAAGAACATCAGTATATCAACAATACATGAGAATCAGAATGTCAAAGTAGTATATCAAAGCATAAATGACACAAGTATCAGAATATTAGAGCATAAAGTAATGTATCAACAATAAATAGTCCATGGGACATGAGAGAGTGTATCGGTCAAAAATGGTAAAAATACATGATATCATTAATGAAGTACAATATATCAGAGATACAAAAATGAGATTACATAATATCAAGCCTCACTAGCCTCCTCATCCTCTCATGGAGGATTAGGAGGGGGTACATCAGCGCTGCCAGGAATGGGTGGAGGCATCGCACCATCTTACTATTGAGCTATTATTGAATAATGAGGCTCTCTTTGAGGCATAGGAATAGCAACACAATACAAAGCAAAATAATATGTCACTCGCTGCCCCTGGTGGGTGGCTGTGTGAGCATACCTATCCCACTTTGCTCCCATCTGACTCAGTTGACTGTCTCTCTCTGATAATCATGCTCAAAGTGTGGCTACCTCTAAACATAGCGTAGCTCTCCCCTACTCACACTGAGATAATTGATCCTCATCACCACCTATAGGAGGATCTCAACATGCATGTTGCTAATCTTCATCCCCCCTCCTCCTGCTGCCCTCTAACACTGTGTGTGCTCATCTATGTGAAGAAGTAGCCCTATATCTCCTTGAGGGGGGTCACTCTCAAGCATCATTATTGCTACTACCCTGCATCTCCTCCAAAGGCCCATCATCTTCTGCTATCACCTCCTCCACCACCACCCCTACCATCTCCATCATCACCTCCTCCACCTCCATCTCCCCAAGCTTCATCCCTCCCTCCATCCTTTCCCCTATCCCTGCCTCTCCCCTATGTCTGCCTTGAGTAGCTCAGCCTCGGCCACCACCATCATCAATAGGATCATAATCTAGCGCATCCTCTAGGTGAGGAGCAACCTCGTCAGGAGCAGTGAATCTAGGATATGGGTGCTGGATATAATGTGTATGATAGGCATCAGTAATCCCACCATCAAGTATCTCTGGGTGATACTCCCATGCAACAATAGTAATCTAGGAAATCTCAAGAACATGCAGTCTCATAAATCAATCTAAATCCCCACTGGGCCTCCTCATCTTTGATTTGGGCATAAGTTACCATCTCCTGGAAGAGACACTATACCCTACCATACTATCGGGACACACGAGTAATCAGAAACCTCTCAACAATATACCTGGTATGCCCCATAAGGTACCTACTCTGAAAGAAATATGGTATCTACTTGACATCAAATGTCCATCCCTCACAATCCACATAATGTCTTTAGACAACATCTGTAACATCATCCAGTACACGTCGCCAGTACTTTACCTTGCCCAGATGGGGTTGCTATAATATACTAGAGTACATATAAATATAAGGCAGACCTACATCGTGGTGCCTATCTATAATCATCCATGTGATGGGGATGTGCTCCCATGCCCAGACCTGAAGAACTAAACTCCCTAGAGTCATAGTCCTTGAATTTTGATAGACTATCTCATGAAGCTCCCTGTATAAGTGAGCTAAGATACAACTCCCCCAAGTAAAATGACAAGGTTCTTGAATCATGTCCTCAATGACTCATGACCAACCGCACATAAAACCATGTTGATCCCAATCTGACATCATTAGTCGTCCTATCAATCCAGCCAATTATACAGGAAGTGGCATGTAGTTGGCCACCATGTGGTCCTAACTAAGATAGCATCTAGCAATGGTATCATCTTGGAAAAGTCGATGAGCATCCACCATCGCTACAGCACTAGATGCCTCATACTCTACCCTAGAGCCCATGACAGGAATATGAAGTATACGCTAGATATCCTCAGGCATCACAATCATCTCACCAATCGAAAGGTGAAAGGTGTTATGCTCCGAGTGCCACCTCTCCGCTAGCGCTGTCAATAACCCACGATTCACTCAAAGGTCGGGCAAATCGGCCAAACTCTATAATCTACAACATGCAATCATACCTTGCCCTTAGTTGATAGTTGTTGATACAACTCCAAGACCTGAGTAGGTCGAGGAAATCTAAAGGCTATAACATCAAAGTGTGTCTGCACAATAGAAAATAGGGGCACTATGTCAGCATTGGACAAAGAAATTTAATGAAAAATTGCCTAAGAAATGCAGAATAGACAAGAAACTTGGCTCAAAATTCAAAAAACCAAAAATGATCCTGAAATCCTGAATACGATCTAAGAAATACGGGATGTGATCTTTCAATGAGATGCAAGCTAGGAAATCCTAGAAATGACATAAGAAATCTAGGATGCAATCCGGAATCTGAATACGACCCTATTTTGACCAAAAATGACAAAAAGACCAAATTGCTATGAATTTATTTGAATTTAACCGGATGTGACCCGACGGGGTGCGATCCTGGAAATCCCAAATGCAATCCAAAAAGGTGTGAAAAATAGGATGTGACATAGGATTTATCGCGTGTGATCTTGAAAATTACTTTAAAATGTGTAAAAATGCATAAAATTCAAATTTTCAAATTTGACAAGGTTCATTATCAGATACTCATAGGTGTTGCGTAGTGCGATGGTCAGTCGTGTCACCTAGCTAGCTCAAATCAGTGCTTCTCTATAGGGAAAACCATCTTCGCTCAGAGCTCAGTAAAAGTCAAAGGTAGAAAGTGAAAATGAATAGTAAAAAAGGACTTTTTGACCTATTTGAGCCTCCCAAAGGCCAGGGAGCCTTAAGGAACATTCATTCTAAGACATCACAGGAGCTTCATATCAGGATTAAAATTGAAACAGGTTATCTATATCACTTAAACATAGTAAAAACTGAGTTATAGAGCAAAGTAAACTCTCAGAATTCAGAAGTCAACTATGGTCAAATTGCAGTCAAATAGGGGCAAAATGAGCAGAAACAATGTTGTCAACATGGTAATTCAGTGCAGTAATAAATTTCACTCTGATCAAAGGTCAATTAAAGTCAAAGTTTAGTCAAAAGCACTTAATAAAAGTTGCACAAAGCGTAACTAATGCACAAAAAGCTTGCCAGAAGCTATAAAAAGTTATTTTCCTCACTAATACATCAAATTTTTATGGTAGGATATTGCTTAAACACACGTCAAACTTGGTCAACTCTCTCATTTTCTTGGTCAAACTTGTTCAAATAGTGTTTTGTTAACACTAAAATTGATCCTAATTATTAACACTTCTTACTCAAATTTCGCTTGATCCAACTTCATTCTAATCATTGTAATTCTTCATAAATGCTTGAAAATAATGATTTTATTCAAATTTGTTCTAATTTTGGTCCTGAGGGGGCATAATCATACTAAAATTCAAATTCTTTGAATCAAATTTTTCAACACCAAGGACATGAAAGTTTCTTCAATCAAGTTGATGTTGTTAATCTTTACGATATTGATCAATTTCATCTCTTCAAATCAAATTGGTTATTTGTCATCATGTTCAAATCAAATTTAACTGAAATTTCTTATCAATTTTCATTTAATCAAGCTTGGGATCGATACTATCAATTCTTGTCTAATCAAATTCAGAATTGATGACTTTATAATCAAGTAAGATTTTGTTCAATCAAGTTCGGAGTTCTCAAGTTTAGAGTGGTTCTCTTTACTACTCTCTAAGTCTTTCAGAGTGGTCCTCACAACTCTCTAAATCACCTAAGCTTAGAGTAGTTCTCATTGCTCTCTAAATCTCCTGAATCCGTCAGTTTCATTGAATCATACTTTGAATCAAATTTTCTTTGAATCCATGTGTTGTTCGCAAAGCAATTCAAAGAGGGGAAAAAGTAATCACCTAAAATTAGGCTAATAGAACCTAAGGCCCTATTTGCCCTAATTCAGGATAAAATCCTAATTATGTTAATTTGAACCTTGATTATTGACATAATTCATCAAATTCAATAAAATCAATTAAATATCCTGATTCAAGCATTTATCATCAAAGCATCAAGAAAAATCAATTCAATTACCTCTATGCCTAATTAATTAAATCAATTCTATTAAATTTATGGCTAGAGTAATTAATTAAAAGAAATGAATTAAAATCTCTAAAATGACATGTCACCTTAAAGGGGACAAAAAACACATCTCCAACCAATGAGAGGTAATCACATGGATCACTCACATGGATCAAGCTTGGAAGCATCTCAACCACTCATCATTGATGCATCCTAACCATTCAAAATCTCAAGATTCTATAAAAGAGAATTTTCAAATCTTCACTTGGTCCTAGACTCTTAATTTCTTAATGCTTTTGATAATTGATTTCCATGCTTTCATATGCTCGTAGCTAATTAGAAAACATTTCAATTTGGTTAATAATAAATGAATTCTCATGGCTTTTATGACTAATTTGAATGAATCTTGTCATTTTAGTTCCATTTTTGCATAATACTCTTAAATCTCTCATCTTAGCATTGCATTGTCACTATTTGGGATTAAATCTAAGAGCAATTATCAATCATTTTCATACTTGTGCTAACTAGAGAGCAATAGGATTCCTTCAATTGTTTATTTCTTTTCTTATTTTATCATTCTAACAATTGATATAATGTCTTATTGAAGTGTTGTGTTGTAGCTTTGCAGGTCAATAATTCACACACACATTTATGATGCCCACCGTGGGGCCAAGCCCTAGATTTCTTCATTTTTAGACTAAATTTTATCATGTTTCTTTCTACCAGAGATCACATATAGGAAATTGGATCACATCTGGGAAGAACAATCACACACTACATTTCTTGGATCACATCCAGGATTTCCCGGATCGCATCTTGTAAGGTATCACATATGTTTGAATTCAGGATCGCATATGGGAAATAGAATCACATCTAGATAATTGTATCACATTTGGGAAAGGGGATCGCATCTAGTTAAATTTAGAATAGCATCTGGGGATATTTATTTGATTTCTTGATTTTCTAACCCCTAATGATTTGATCTGATATTTTATGTGATTTTTAGCAGCCTAACTGTGGTTTGCAGGATGAATGAGAGAAACATAAATATGTCAAACTACTAATGATTGCTTGTAGGTTTCCTTGTAAGATCAACAAGACATTATTTCTTTGATTTGTAGGAATTAATTACAATTTTATTTCATCTTGCAAATGGATCAGAGGAGTATGCTCTTTTCCCTTGAGGAAAATCAAAAACTCAAAAGTCAGTTTGCATTTTGAGGTTAAATTGGGGTAATTAAACTTAATCTATCATGATCTGTCTTGGATTTGCAATTTGAGTTAGGAGATTATGCTCTTCTCCTTCATGGATAATCAAAAATTTAGACCTTAAGTTGTTATCTACTTTCTTTTAAAACATTAACTTTAGAGGGCTTGTCGATTGAGGAATCAATCTCTTGGGAACGACCCAAGTGGGGACAAGTCTTAAGCCGACTCTTCCACCCCACTATAAAATTTGACAATTCCTTGAGGTGAAAGCCTCAGAAGACATACTCTATCTTGTCTTGGGAGATTGATGATCAATTCCAATGAAAAACTTGGATCTCATGTAGAGCGGAGCCGCTTGAGTCTCTCTTGCGAGACTACACATTTTCAAGTTCTTATAGGGCTTATGGTCTTAATCCTGCTTGCGGGACTATGGGAGATGGTTATGAATGGATTCCTTTATTAAACATCTTATGTTAGATGCTACCTAGATCACCCCGAAAGGTTTTTATCACTTGTGCGACACAAATAGTAATTTCCCTAAGATGTTCACCATATCAAGCCCTCATTAACATTACTACTTGGCTAATATGGGCTTCAATATCCATTGCATGTTATTGGACCTGCATATTCTGAGGAGTCTTTAAGTGTGTTCTAAAGTCAATGAGCAAGTGGTACTAATCTCTGCCTAGCATAGGGAAGGATAGTGTGTTTGATTAAAATTATTGCTTTATGTGTTTTAATACAAATTCAAATAAATCCCCCCAAATGAACAAACAAGGAGCATTTACAAACACCTCCAAGTCACTGGAATTTGACGGAGATGACCCATTTTCCCAGAAATCATTAAAAATTGTAATTGACAGACATCATTGAATCACATCTGGTAATCTTGTATCACATCACGTATGTGGTGTCGCATCCTATATTTCCTAAGTCACATATGGTAAACACAACATTTCTTGGATTGCATTTGGTGACCACTACATTTCCTGTGTTGCATCTCGTATTTCTTGAGTTGCATCTAGGGCCTAAAATTTGTCAATTACCTATAAAAAAATTGCATCTAGGACAGAGAGAATTTCCATAGCAATCAAAATCAAAAATTTTGCATTTCCAGATACCCATTTCAGCCATTAGTAAGGTTCTATTGTCAAAACACGTCCATCTGATAACCTGAAAGAGCTATTTTTGATAAAGTCTTATTACCTTGCATGGTCTTTTCTGCATTGTCCAAATTGTGGAGTTAGTTTATCCTATCAATTACAATCAAATTCCTAGCTCATTATCAGAGCACTTTGACACCCTTTGATGTTGGAACTTTCACATTATCAAACCCACTTATATTTTTGGTTCCCAACTCACTATCAGGGCACTTTGACAGTCTTTGACATTAGATCCATAAGACAATTTCAAACATACTCTTGCATCCTTGGATTCACAATCAGACATTGCAAACATTTAGACCCACTTTAAATACAAGACACTCATTGATTCCTTAATCAAGTTTTCATGGTTAACACAAGACACAAATCTTACCATTTTGAAAAGAACCTATTTTCGAACGAAGTACCATTACTCACATTTGAAAAAGGAGAAACTTCAAGACTTAATCTTTTATTTGGAACAACACCAAGCACCACATATACAGCAACACCTGAAGTGACAAACATGAATAATCAAGAAGAAGATTTCCATTGGGATGAAAGACATGATGAACAAAATAACCAAGACAATCAAGAAGAGGGTCAACAACAAGAAGTCCATTATGATTCGGATGATGCAGATCCCACTGAAAAAGAATATCAAAGAGCTATAAAAACCAAATGATTCCACAAAATCCTTGAGAGAAATTTGGAAGAAAACAAGGAAAAATACTTCCTAGAACTCACCTCTCAAGGAGCAAAACTACCAAAGGACTATGATGTGACCCAACGTAAGAAAAAAGAGGATCTTATTCCTATGTCTATTTTGACAAGACATTTACTTGCTATGCAAAATGAAATCAAAGAACTCAAGAAAGAGAAGGACAAACCAACAAAACAATATTCCTTGGAGCACATTTGTCCTTTCCCTTTTGACAAGGGACTAAAGATGATTCCATTTACGAAGAATATCACAATTCCTAAATATGACAAGTATATTGGAAACCCTCAAGATCATGTGAGGGAATTTTGCACAACCAGTATAGAATTCATGCATGAACAAACATATCTCATGAGATTATTTCCATGAAGCTTAGGTGGACAAGCTATGGATTGGTTCTCAAAATTACCTACAGGAATCAAAACATTTGATGAATTAGTGCACAAATTCATACAAAAATACTCCTATAACATCCAACACATAGTAACAATGTTGGATCTATGCAATACTAAACATAAAATAGGAGAATCATTCTTGAATTTCCTACAACGGTGGAGGAAAATCTTTGCACGATATGCTTAATAGATACCTGAAAATAAAAAAATGGACATCTTTATTAATAACTTGGTACCAGAAATGAATTTTTCTATACAATTACAAGGTCCACCAATTTTTGATAAGATGATAGATAGTGACATCAAGATTGAAGAGGTCTTGATAAAGAAAGGAGAAATCACTATCAACAAATAAAATAAAGACAAGTACTATCCCACCAAAGATAAGTATAAATATGGAAACAAAAACAAGAATGTCATCAACGATGGAGTGGTTGATACTCCTAACACAAAACTGAAATCAGAATGTTTTCAATCTCATGATGAGTCTTCAAGCAAACAAGAATTCAAATTCTACAGTGACACCAATGGGTAATAAGAATTTCAATAAACCTCCTACTTGAACAAAGCCTTTGGTAGCAAGACCTAAGAGGATATTTATACCATTGGAAGATACATTGGAAGTGGTCTCGAAGTCACTATTGGACAATAAAATCATTATGATTCCTGATTCCAAACCTTGGGAACTAGAAGTAAAACCCAAGTGGTGGAATGATAACAATTATTGTGATTTTCATCGCAACAAAGGACACAAAATGAACAGCTATATGAAGTTAAGACATGTTATCCAAGACCTAATTGAAGAAGAGAAAGTTAAGGTAGATGGACATCACACAAACAATGATCATAAGGCATTCCAAACTCCATTACCTAGCTACGAAAAAGGGGAATCTTCCAAGAGTAACAAGATTAACTATACATACACTGATAATGATAATGTAATTCATATGGTGGAACCATGCAAATCTTCCATCAATATAATCACTCTAAGAGGATTCCAAAGCAAAGCTAAGTCTTCTAATGTTGTAACAAGAAATCAAGATAATCTCACTCTCAAAGGAGCTTCCACATCTAACACACCAGCTACAACAACAACAACATCTAAGCAAGTGGCATTACCTCTAAAGTTTAATCTTGTGGATCAGTTACAAAGAACACCCACTCAAATATCCATTATAGAGTTGTTGAAAATCTCTCCTACTCATAGGGAAGTTCTTGATTAAGCCTTACTTAGCACTAATGTATCGAAAGATCTAGATGTGGATAGATTCTAAGCTATGGTTGGTCACTTGAATTCCCCGCATTACCTATCTTTCTCTAAAGAGGATGACAAATCATTAAACCAACCACATAACCAACCTTTGCATTTAGAATTCCTTATTCATAAACATTGATTCAAGCATGTCTTGATAGATGGAGGTACTGGTTTGAACATCTGTACATACAACTTGGTGAAACAATTGGGATTCTCAAGACATGCAATTGATCCTAGAAGAAAGATAACAATCAAGGCTTATGATGAAGAAGAAAGATCCTCCAAATGATTAGTTGTTTTACCTATCAGAGTGGGACCATTAGAGAAAGATGTCCTATGTCAAGTCCTTAATTTACCACTCGCATACAACATTCTTCTTGGAAGGCCATGGATACACTCAATGCAAGTTGTGCCTTCTACTTACCATCAATGCCTAAAGTTTCCTCATAATGGAGTGGAGGCGACTATTATAGCAGAAACCACATATCCTTGTAACAATCTCAAACAAACAGAAAGCATGGTTCCTCACAACAAGGAAATCTCTAATAAGGTGGAGACATCTAAAGAAATGGTTTTGAGAAGTTTTTCTAAAAAGATCAACATTCAAGAGACAAATATGGGAGAATACAAAATAGATCTTGCAATATCCCTAATGGATCTTCCCATATCTCCTAGAACACAAGGAAGACCTTCATCAACATTTACACCATCCAATGGTAGTGCTTTAACAATACATGAGGGAACTGAAATGGTCAAAGAAAAAATATCCCTTCCAGAAGAAAACAAAGAAAAAGCAGTCTTACAGTGGCTTTAAAAAGAAAATGAAGAAGATGGAAATATCAAACATGTTGAGATAGCTACAAAAAAATATGGAAAGGGGTATGAGATCATGAAAAAAATGGGTTACAAAGGAAAAGGACCATTGGGACAAAATAAACAAGGACTTGTAGAACCCCTACACATGGATTTTAGAAATCCTAAAGACAAGACTAGATTAGGCTTTAAGAAAGAAACATCTCATCCTGTAGAAAAAATTGGTCTTGTATTTGACATATCAGGGGACTTAGATGATGATGAAGAGGTAGAAGGATGACCTATTTCCTATGAAAGGTTTTTGCTCTTACAAGGAGACCCATTATCAAAAATTGGCACAAATATTGAACAAGAATCAGAAAAAAGACAAGCAAAAGAACCTAAAGGAGAACAAGAACAAGAACTTCCTATCTTTGACACACCTCACTTTGATGAGGAACTAGAAGTGATAACTAAACAAGAAATATTGCAAGAACAAGGTGCTAATGAAGAAGATGAAGTGACTATGACTATTGCCCACTTCTTGGGGGTTTTAGATGATAGTCAAGTAGAATCACACAAATATGAATGGGATACTCTTTTCGATGCTACTATAGACATAAAGGTGGATGTGATACACAAGTTTGCTCCGAAAGTCTTGATTGAAGAAGGAGAGAGTTCTAATGCTAGATCACTAGAATTAGATTTGCATACAACTAAAATGAACTCTAATAATAACGAACATGACTCTAATAATCCTAACATCTATTTAGAAGCAAACTTAATAGAAGAGCTCTTGCAATTTAATAACATTGTGCTATCTCTTGAACCTACTGAATCTTTGTCCTTATTACATCTTGAATTGATAGACTACAATGAGCCTATGACCACAAGCATGTTATCTTTTGATAATGACTATTCCATAGCCTGTTATCTAAATGCTTGTGAACCCTTCCTTTCTTCCACCAGTGTAAAGAGAGAAACCATGATTGAGGAGGATATCAATTTTCTCAGTCTCAAAATGAAAAACAAAAAGAACAAGATATCTGATGGTGAAAACCACCTAGTGGCAATGTCAGATTCTAAAAGAGAAAAAGAAAAAAGAAGTATCCGATGGTGAAAACCTCCTAGAGATGCCAAAGGATGGGATTCTTGATATCCTCCCAGATCACTTTTAGGAAATATCCACAATTCTAATTGAACCTACACAACCCATTAATTTGGGAATAATAGAAGCTCCTCAGCTAGTTCACATTGCTCAGTCATTGACAGAAGATGAAAATATCCAATTCACCAACATCTTCAAAGAAAAGAAGATCAATTTTTCTTGGTCTTATTTAGACATGCCTAAATTGAATACAGATTTGATCATACATCAATTGTCCATTCCACCTGATGTGAAACCAGTAAAACAAAAACTTAGAAAAATGAATCCACATGTGGCATTATTAGTAAAAGAAGAATTGGAAAAACTATAAAAAAGTTGGATTCATTAGGGCTATTGATTATGTAGACTAGATTTCAAACATAGTTCCTCTTTCTAAGGTAGACAAATCTATAAGAGTTTGCATAAACTTCAGGGATTTAAACAAAGCTTGTCCAAAGGATGACTTTCCACTTCCCAACATAGATATGATTATACACTTGACAGCAGGCTATGAGATGTAGTCATTGATGAATGGATTTTCTGGATACAATCAAATCAAAATTGCCCCTGAAGATCAAGAAAAGACCACATTCACATGCGCATGGGGAACATATTGTTGGAATGTGATGCCTTTTGGTCTAAAAAATGCAGGTGTAACTTATCAAAGAGAAATGACCACAATATTCCATGACATGATGCATAGAAACATGGAAGACTATGTAGATGACACATTGGAAAAATCAAGGATAAGGACTACACATATAGAATACCTAAGGAAAATCTTTGATAGAATGGAACAATTTCAACTAAGACTTAATCCTAAGAAGTGTGCATTTGGCATGTCATCTAGAAAATTGTTAGGATTCATAGTCTTAGCAAAAGGAATTGAGGTGGATCTAGCAAAGGTGAAAGCTATTCTTGAAATGCAACCACCTAGAAACATTAATCAAATGAGGACACTACAAGGAAAACTACAATCCATAAGAAGATTTATATCTCAATTGGCAGATAAGGCACAACCTTCCACAAAGTTGATGTGTAAAGGAACTACATTCACTTCGGATGAGCAATGTGAAGAAAATTTTGTCCAAATAAAGAACTATCTAATGAATCCTCCAATCCTGATGGCACCAATTTATGGAAAACATCTATTGCTCTACATATCATCTATATACGCATCATTAGGAGTATTTCTTGTGCAAGAAGATGAGGCTAAGAAAGAAAGAGCTATATACTATATCAGTAGAACTTTGGTGGAATGTGAGTTGAACTATTCAATGATTGAGAAAGCATGCTTAGCAGTGGTGTTCGCATCCCAAAAACTTAGGCATTACATGTTGGCACATGAGGTGAAATTAGTGGCTAAGATTAATCCACTTAAGTATCTATTAAGTAAAGTAATGCTAATAGGAAGGCTAGCCAAGTGGGTCCTAATTCTAACTAAAATTGACATTGAATATGTTGACAAAAAAGCCATTAAAGGATAAGTGATTGTTGATCAACTAGAAGAAACACCATTAATAGATGACAAGCCATTACATGTGGAGTTTCTAGATGAATCTATCATGCACTTAACAGAGCACCCTTGGAAGATGTATTTTGATGGCTCCTTCACACAGCAAGGATCAGGAGTTGGATGCTTATTCATTACACCACAAGGATACAAAATTCCAAAAGCATATAAGATGATATTTCCATGTACAAACAACATAGCAGAGTATGAAGCTCTTGTGAATGGACTCAAACTTGCAATAGAATGGAAAATTGTTGACCTACACATTTATGGAGATTCATGACTCATTATCAATCAAGTGAATGGTGACTATCAGACAAAAGATGATAAGCTCATGCCTTACAAAATAATGGTGGATGATTTGAAGAAATACTTTGTCTTCATCACATTTCAACAAATTCCAAGATCATAAAATAGAGTAGTTGATGTGATGGCTACTTTAGCATCCATGTTACAACTTGAAGAACATCAATTTCGCTATGATTTCCTAGTGGAAGAACTCCTATTTCCTAATGTGAGTGTTCCAAGGTGCTTGCACTGCTACTTAAGAGACCTAGCTTGTCTCTTCTAGGTACCTAGTCTCCCCTAGGTCCTGATTGGTTTAGATAATTAACTAATCCCAATCCTAACTCTTCTCCAAGAGTTTTATCCTTTGTGCTTAACCTTAGAAGACTAACACCCTAGTTTTAGTACTCTTCTTCACACTCACTTAGAAAGATCTAAGTGCCCAATCTTCACAAACTCCATTCTTCATTGCAAGGGTGTTCTCCATCATGAAAATTTTCATAATCTTGTCAAATTGATCCATTTTGGTAGGATCTTGAATCATGTTTCTATCGGCTTCAATAGTTCACCATTTGAGGCCTTAAAATTAGGCCTAATCCTTGTAGCCTTTTGCAAAGGCTTTTGGCTTTTCTTTCCAAACTTCCTCAAACAACTTGCCAAACCAATTGGGGATTTAGATACCCTTTTGGCTCTTCTTAAGGATTCTGCAACTTTTAGGACCTAGAAGTCTCCGTACACCTCCTTCCTATAAACAAGGATAAACAGGCCTAATTGACCTAGTTTTTAGGATAGTCTAAATCCTAATAGAAATCTTGCTCAAACCCAAACCTTGGTAATTGGTATGATCTCAATATACAAAAAATGATTAGATATGGTGAAAACCTACTTGAAAAAGTCCTAGAGTAGTACTGTATTGTACAACCTTGCATAAAGTCTTCAAATCTTCATTATTAGACCACTAACCAGGCTCCTGTCTGCTCACCTAGGGCCTAATAGTAAAAATAGCTCTCCTCATTTCCCAAGCTCCTAAACCTAAACTTATTTACAATAGTGACTCCCCTAACATTTCTATCCATCATGAGTTGTTTCCCATGGTTAGATTTCATGGGGGATCCATGAAAGTACTAGCAGGTCAAAACAAAACTCGAGATGCTCTAAAACAAAACTACTTTAACCGATGCCCTAAATCTACTCTAATCAACTTTCTATCCAAATGAAAAAGTCTTCTAATAGTCTGTTGAACACTAAAAAACTATTAACTTTAGTCTCTCAATCCATTTCAACTGACTGTCAACACAAAGACTCAAGATATTCACTGTAACTATTGTAGAGCTCTATTCACAAACTCAAAAAATTACAACCGATGTCTTCTACCTCGAGATTCAAGTCTTAGCTATACATTAGATGCTATCTCCAAGTTTTTAGGGCCTATTGGCTGATTCCCCACTCTATTCTTATGGGAATCCAAAGCTATTCGAGTTGCATGCAACATTTGCAATAATTGCAAATTTTGTCATGACAACTTCTTTTCAACAATTGGCATCTTTGAATTTATGCCATGATCCTATATTCTAGGAATCCTAACCTCCTATGTTTCAAGGATCCAAGGCCATTTATAACCATATGGAATCTTTACAACAACTATATGTGTTTAGAACACATTTAAGACTCCAACCTTATGCTAAGCTCCTAGCACTAAGAAATTGAAGAAACAACTAAGAATGGCTATTAGTGTGACCTTAGTCCTAGTGACTAATTCACTTAGCCAACATTTCAAATGACCTTCTAAGGTCTTCAAGAAAACTAATCTATCCTCTTGACTTGGATAGAGTCAAGTATAAGCCAAAAACATTTAAACAATGGAGGCTAGCCTAGGTAGCCTAGGCGCTCCTACACCATCCCCCTCCTATGACTCACCTGAATCCCAAATTGTTTGTGTCCTTGAAACCCAAGTTTTATCCCGATATGCCCATATCTATTCCTATCTTAAAGACCAAACAATCCCTAAAGGCTATTCCGAAAATGAAAAGAGATCCCTCATAAGAGTGACATCGCATTATATAATAATTGTTAATGACTTGTTTAGACGTAGTCTAGATGGTATGCTTCTTAGGTGTTTAGAACATGAAGAGTCTAATCATGCATTAAAGGAAGTTCATGAAGGTGTGTGTGGATCACACTCGAATGGTTTTTCATTAGCCAAAAAACTTTTAAGAATTGGATACTATTGGCCCACAATGGAAAAAGATGCTATCCATTTTTCAAAAATATGCAAGAAATGCCAAACCCATGGTACCCTGATACATGCTCCAACTAGGGAGCTAATTCCTTTCATAACACATTGGCCAGTCCAGCAATGGGATTTTGATTTAGTTGGTCAGATTTATCCTAATTCATCAAGTGGACATAAATACATCATTACTACAACTGAATATTTCACAAAATGTGTGGAAGTTGTCCCACTGTCTAATGAAACTGGAGAACAAGTTTCCATATTTATCTTGAATTATATCATCTATCGTTATGGCATACCCTCGTCGATTGTGACTGACAATGGGGGTCAATTCAAAAATAAAGACATAGATGAGTTGTGTCTTCAATTTAAAATCACTCAGCACTATTCCTCGATCTATTACCCTCAAGGTAATAGACAGGCTGAAGCATCAAACAAAACTATACTGAAAATCTTACATAGGACAGTGAACAAATCAGGAAGGGATTGGCATTTACAAATCAATCTAGCATTATGGGATTACAGAACAAGCTTCAGAACAACAATTGGCACAACTCCTTTTGCACTAGCTTATGGATCAGAGGCAGTCCTACCAATTGAGGTAGAGATTCCATCACTGATGGTATCATTGAAACATCTAGTCACTTATGAAGACTACAAAATCTCTCGACTGCAAGAGCTAGAATTGCTAGATGAGCGCAGAAAATAGGCATTTGATCATCTTAAAGCTTATCAAAAGAAAATGTCAAGAGGATACAACAAGAAAGTGAAACCAAGAATTTTTTAGGTAGGAGATCTAGTTCTAAGAGAAAATCCTAAAAATTAACAAAATCAAGAACAAAAGGGAAAATTTGAACCCAACTAGCTACATCTCTTTGTCATTACAGCAGCATTTGGATCATGAGCCTATCAATTGGCTACGCCTGAAGGAGATGTTTTACTAGATCCAATCAACACTCTACACCTAAAAAGGTTTTATGCCTGACATTCTTGAGAAAGCTTTTGTACAGTGAAAAGAGTCCTGAAAAAAGTACAAAAAAATTAGAAAAAGTTCCTGAAGAAAATAAAAAATAAAAAATATAGATCCTGAAAAAAATAGAAAACAATGGAAAAAGTCTTGAACAAAATGACTATGTTGGTGAAAACCTAGCAAATAGGCACCTTCGTGAGTCTAAAAATAAATAGAAAAGAGAAAAAGTACAAAAAAATTGGAAAAGATAAAAAGTGTCTTGGTGAAAACCTGGTAAACAGGCACTACTTGTAATCAACACTCTATCTATCAAGACAATGCTTGCGCCTTTGGCCTATGTAAATCTCAGCTTGTACATATCTTTCAATCACTTTTGTGACATGCCAAATCCTAAGAGCCTATTATCAAAAAATCATATCTGCCTAAGGTTGGAATATGTCCACATTAAGGTCCTACGTAAACTATTTTCCCTAGGGGGTAATGATCAAGATCACACATGTCCTTAAGTCCATGTTAGGATCTTTTGCTAAGAATAGCATCCACAATTGGCATTAAACTACAACATCAAAGGTATTTCTAAATACCACCTAAGTTTGCAATTGACAATAAACTACAAATAATGGTATTTTTTTAATACCACCCTAGTCCACAATAGATAATAAACTACGAACATTTCTAAATATCAACCATAAACAATATTTCTAAATATCAGCCATAAATAGTATTTCTAAATGCTTGGACCTAAAGGTGTTCCTAAACACTATGTCATGATGATAAGAGTGTTTTTAAACACTAAACAGGTAAACCACTTATTGATGAAAGATAAATCGATAATTGATAATAATTCTTATGTGTGTTTGCAAAATTAATCAACAATGTTCCTAAACACTATAATCACAACTGTCTGTTTTAAAGAGAATACATTGATTATCTTAAAAGGAATAATGAATTTTTCTTATTATCAATTTTTTATTGTTATGTTTCCTTGAGTGACTCGATGATGTCTACGGACTAGAGGAACAAGGACTGGGGGCATAACGTTTTATTTGTCTTCTATTTATGGTGATAAATCTGATGATCTAGGGTGATCATGGAGAATGGGTGTCTACTATAAGTGCCTCCATCATGATTGGAATGCCATGTATACCTCAACTTGTTTCCTATGAAAACCTTAGTGAGGTTGGATTTATTTCCTTATGTGTGGCAATGGTATCATCCTAGAAAATTTGATAAGCATCCACCATCACTGCAGCACCAGATGCCTTGTACTCTACTCTAGATCCCATGACAGGAACATGAAGTATACGCCAAATATCCTTAGGTGTCACAGTCATCTCACCAATTGGAAGGTGAAAGGTGATATGATCTGAGTGCCACCTCTCGGCTAGCGCTATCAATAACCTGCGATTCACATGAAGGTCAAGCAAATTGGCCAAACTCCACAATCTGTAACATGCAATCACAAGTTAATCCCCAACTGATAGCTATTGAAACAACTCCAGGACCTGAGTAGGTTGAGGACAGCCAAAGGATATAACATCAAAGTGTGTTTGCACAACAGAAAATAGGGGAACTATGTCAACATTAGACAAAGAAATTTGATGAAAAATTACCTAAGGAATGTAAAACAAACAGGAAACTTGGCTCAAAATTCAAAAAACCAAAAATGATCCTGAAATCCTAGATATGATTCAAGAAATACAGGATGCGATCTTTCAACGAGATGCAAGCTAGGAAATCCTGGAAGTGACACAATAAATCTGGGATGCAATCTGAAATCCGGATGCGACCCTGTTTTGACCAAAAATGACAAAAAGACCAAATTGCTATGAATTTATTTGAATTTAACCGAATGCGACCCAACGGGGTGCGATCTTGGAAATCCCAAATGTGATCCATAATTTGGTGAAAAATAGGATGTGACATGGGATTTACCACGTGTGATCCCACATCCAGGATGCGATTGAAATGAAAATTGCTATAAAAGGTGTAAACATGCATAAAATTCAAATTTTCAAATTTGACAAGGTTCGTTATCGAGTACTCACAGGTGCTACATAGTGCGGTGGTTGATCGTGTCACTGAGCTAGCTTGAATCGGTGCTTCTTCACAAGGAAAACCATCTTCACTCAGAGCTCAGTAAAAGTCAAAGGTAGAAAGTGAAAATGAATTGTAAAAATAGACTTTTTGACCTATTTGAGCCTCCCGGAGGCCCTGGAACCTTAAGGAACATTCATTCTAAGACATCATAAAAGCTTCATATCTGGACCAAAATCAAAATAGGTGATCTATATCACTGAAACACAATAAAAATAGAGTTACAAAGCAAAGTCAACTATCAAAATTCTGAAGTCAACTATGGTCAAATTGCAATCAAATAGGGGCAAAATGTGCAGAAACGATGCTATCAACATGGTAATTCAGTGCAGTAATGAATTTCACTCTGATCAAAGGTTAATTAAAGTCAAAGTTCAGTCAAAAGTACTTAATAAAAGCTGCACAAAGCGTAACTAATGCACAAAAATCTTGTCGAAAGCTGTAAAAAGTGATTTTTCTCACTAATACATCAATTTTTTATGCCAAGATATAGCTTAAACACAAGTCAAACTTGGTCAACTCTCTCATTTTCTTGGTCAAGCTTGGTCAAACAGTGTTTTTTTAACACTAAAATTGATCCTAATTATTAACAGTTCCTACTCAATTTTTGCTTGATCCAGCTTCATTCTAATCATTGTAATTCTTCATAAATACTTGAAAACAATAATTTTATTAAAATTTGTTCTGATTTCAGTCCCAAGGGGGTATAATCAATCTAAAATTCAAATTCTTTGAATCAAATTCTTCAATACCAGGGGCATGACAGTTTCTTCAATCAAGTTGATGATGTTAATCTTTACGACATTGATCAATTTCATCGCTTCAAATCAAATTGGTTATTTGTCTGCATGTTCAGTTACTGCAAATCAAATTTAACTGAAATTTCTTTTCAGAATTTCTTATCGATTTTCATTCAATCAAGCTCAGAATCGATACTGTCAATTCTCATCCAATCAAGTTCAGAATTAATGATTTTCTAATCAAGTAGGATTTCATTCGATCAAGTTCAGAATTCTTGAATTTAGAGCAGTTCTCTTTACTGCTCTCTAAATCTTTTAGAGTGGTCCTCACTGCTCTCTAAATCACTTGAGCTCAGAGTAGTTCTCACTACTCTCTAAATCTCATGAATCCATCAATTCCATTGAATCATGCTAAATCATATTTTCTTTGAATCCCTATGTTGTTCTCAAAGCAATTCAAAGAGGGGCCAATGTAATCACCTAAAATTGGGCTAATAGAACCTAAGGCCCTATTTGCTCTAATTCAGGATAAATCCTAATTATGTTAATTTGATCCTTGATTATTGACATAATTCATCAAATTCAATAAAATCAATTAAATATCTTAATTCAAGCATTTATCATCAAAGCATCAAGCAAAATCAATTCAATTACCTCTATGCCTAATTAATTAAATCAATCCTATTAAATTTATGGCTAGAGTAATTAATTAAAAGAAATGAATTAAAACCTCTAAAATGACATGTCACCTTAAAGGGGACAATAAACACATCTCTGACAAACGAGAGGTAATCACATGGATCACTCACATGGATCAAGCTTGGAAGCATCTCAACCACTCATCATGGATGCATCCTAACCGTTCAAAATCTCAAGATTCTATAAGAGAGAATTTTCAAATCTTCACTTGGTCCTATACTCTTAATTCCTTAATGCTTTTGATAATTGATTTCATGATTTCATATGCTCATAAATAATTAGAAAACATTTCAATTCGGTTAATAATAAATGAATTCTCATGGATTTTATGACTAATTTGAATGAATCTTATCATTTTAGTTCCATTTTTGCATAATACTCTTGAATCTCTCATCTTTGCATTTCATTGTCACTATTTAGGATTAAATCTGAGAGCAATTATTAGTCATTTTCATACTTGTGCTAACTAGAGAGCAATAGGATGCCTTCAATTATTTATTTCTTTGCTTATTTCATCATTCTAACAATTGATATAATGTCCAATTGAAGTGTTGTGTTGCATATTTGTAGGTCAATAATTCACACACAAATATCACTATTCACAGTCTCAATAATGGCTACCTTAATTTTATTAGTTAGTTGTTCCCAACCCAACTTCTTATCCTTGAATAGGCATATGTTGCAGTCCTTCCATAATTCCTAGATAATAATAGAAGGTGTGAATTTCCATAAATTACCATACAAGTAGTTTTTCTTTATGACATACCAGACTTGGAACATACTCAAGATAGTTTTTGGCAAAGGTGAGCTCCATCCTAGTTTATTGCATCACCAAATCTAGCATTGATTAGAGAAATTACAAGTTAATAATATGTGGTATGGATTATCCTCTTCCTATTCACATAATGGGCATCTACTTGGCCCATCATATTCCACTTTTCTGAACCTATCAGTAGTTAAGATCTTATATTGTAAATCCAATCATGAAAAGATACTAGCCTTATGTAAAAAAAATTATCCTAGCATAATTACAAAGGAATATATGTCTTGGGTCTCCTCTATCTATTAACAAGGTCTTCATATCCATCCTTAGTATTATAGTCACCATATTTTGAGCCATCCCATATTAGTCTATCCTCCCCTGAATGGAAGGTGTTGCTCCTTTTTTGAGGATTATTGTTAATTCTTCTTTATCTCTTTATAGGATAATTTTTCCCACTAAATATTTTCATCTCCATCCTTTGGTAATGTCCCTATCCACTACTTCAATATAGTTGTAATAGGTGAAAATGTGGATATAGGTAGGGTTTCTAACAATGTACCTAATAGAGATCCTAAGTCCACATTTCCTGTAATATATATATATATATATATATATGAATTGATAGCAATGTAAACCTGGAAATGCTTGAAATTAGATAAGATAAAGTACATACCTCATAATAAATTTGATCTGGAAATACCTATTTTTTGATGTCTGTGTTCCATTTTGGGGAATTCTACAACCAGATCTAGGACAAGAAAACAGAGACGGAGAAAACCCAGAAAGTTTTTATTAGGAATAGGAACACTGAGAGGGGGGGTGAATCAGTGTTCACTGTAATTTAACTTTTCACTTTAATCTGAATACTGAATTATAAATGCTTAAGTACTGAATTAAACATTCACATAAACATGAAACATGAAATCAACACATGACACCAATATGGTTATGGGGAAACCCAAATAGGTAAAAACCCCGATGGGACTTGATACCCACTAATATTCTGCACTAGTGTTTTGTGATCCTTGTTAAAAGATCTTTTACCCTGTTAGGAGTAGCTTTACAATGCTTTAAGTATAGTAGACCTTGTTAAGGGTCAAACCCTATTAGGAGTCTTTTACAATGATCCTTGTTAGGGGAGTGGACTCACTGTCCTAGAGTTCACTGCTCAAATGATGAAGGCTAAAACCTTCTGAGATTAGATACACACTATATCTACAAGTGAACTATTGTTGTGACACTACTTGTCAGATTAGTTCCTTTGGTGCACTAATGCTTTGACCTCTAGCAAAGCTCTAATACATCATATGCTCTCTTTGCATACCTTTTCTCTGCTTTACATAACTTTCATACAACTTCCATACCGAATACAATGGGCACATCTCATATTTATATGCTCATATAAACAAAACAATTAGGTCATCCCTATAACTAATTACAAACAATGCTTCCAAATGAATTTGCTTAAGCGTGCTTATAATTATACATATACATATGTCGGAAACCTAAATACAATGGTCACATAGCCCTTACAACATTAAAATATAATCATAAACCAAAATAGTCACTGTTGGCTCCATGCTCTGTTCTCTGTTGGCACACACTAGTTGTGCAACTTCAACTAACTGTAACTTTCACATCTTTGTAGATTTACTTATGCGCTCTTAGACTTAGCATAAGTAATGTCTAACAACCTTAACTTCGAAGGTGCATACCATAATTCATTCGTACACATGTATGTTGATGTTCTCAGTCTCTGGTGCTCTGTATGTTGTCCAGTCTTCAACACTTAACTAAATTTAGATCTTTATACTTAGTGCGTTGACTCCAAACTGCTATATGACTTTGTTGCCATAATGAAAACTCTATATCTAGTCATATACTTCAGGATAGACAACTTGCCAATAGTTTTTTCAATTTTGAGTAAGGTCATCCTTGACCCAAATGTGGGGTAAGATCTTAACCAAGGGTACAATATTACCCCTAAAGGTTGTCCTTGACCTGACCTACTTCGACAAAAATTTTGTTCATGGATCCTGGAAGTTTGATGAACATGGTACTCAGATCTACTCTATAACTCCTAAAACAGCGATTGTAGATATCTAAAAATGGTGTTTTGGGGGTGGCTATATAGGGTTTTGCCTTAGTCAAACCCCCATTTTGGTGATCTCCACCTCCACAAATAGTTGGATGTAATAGAATATGTGTGTGTGTATTGAATGTGTAATGCCAAGATCTAATCCTCTAGATTAAAAACCCTAGCATGAATTGATATGAGAAAACAATGCATAGATTTAAATATGATAAGAAAGCATACCAAGCCCCCAAGGTTAAAGTACTCTTACCAAAATCACAATCTATAATTGCTACCCCATGATTGTATCTTTGGATGTTTGAATATTGAAAATGATGGATCAAGAAAAAAGGAATCTTTCTTGCTCCAAGGAATGTCCATAATGGCTTGTCCACAAAAATGATTGATATCAAAAATGGCTTGATCTTCCATATCATCCTCTTTCAATCTTGCATCTTCACTTCACCATCACTTGCTTGCATCAATCAATTATGCCTCCACTCAATGGATACTTGGTGTGTAGTTGTGGAAATGAAGGCAAGAGAGAGTGCTTATATAGAGATTTGAAGGTGAGGCTTCTTGGGCAATGTAAGGGCCCATAATTAAAATTTCACCTCAAATTATGGTCCAATCATAATAACCAACTAAGGAGGGAAAATAATTAAATGAATTTCAAATTAAAACCCTTCCGCATTTAGATCTGAAAGCCCGACATTGATTTTGGGGTCCTCCAGGACCAAAATTTGAAAAGGGGGATCAAATTCCAACAAAGGTCAAGGATGACCTCAACTTTGACCTAGGTCAAATTCAACCTTGACCTAGGGGTCTAGATAAAGTCAATGTTGAGAACAGGAGGTCCCGGGGATGCCCAGAGACTTGGAAATGATTACAGAATAGGTTAGAGTGCCAGAAAAGGACACAAAGGCCTATGATGAACATGATGAAGGCTAGGATTACCTATACCTATATCCTACCTAGAAAATAGATCCATAGAGAAGGGAAATCAAGGAGAATCCTCAGGATCCTAACCATAAATTCACCTAGAATGAAGAGATCAAGTGCAGATGCATCCTAAATGCAAATCTATCATGATAAATACACTAAAAGAGAATGCTAAACCTATCAAGATGGAAGTGATTCTATTTTAAGATGATACATTTAGCCCTCACTTTAGCTTAGATGTGACACTACGTGAATATGCAAGCTAAAGTAAGAAAACATCATAGTAAATAAAAAGGATATAGCCAAGTCACCGATGTAGATATCCTGCAGAAAACTATTAGAACCTGCAACACACAAGGTTAATGAAAATTCATAAATCACCTAGAGCTTACTAAATGAAAATTAAGAAGTGCATAAAGCCCCTTATGTGCCCCTGTTTCATCTTTCTACTTCTGAAGGGTGAAACAGGGTGATAAGAATAACTTTATACACTAGATATGCAGTTTCTTAAAAAGTTCTTTCTTAAATCAATTAGAAGGATTTCCATCCTTCCTAAACTAATTCAAGGAGTTAGGTATCTGAATCATGATTCCAACACCATTGATGGCATTGAAAATAAAGTTACCAATCTCAAGTAATGATGAAAAGAGTGAATGTTTATCTAAATGCACATACAGAGAAATTAGAATTTAACATGAGTAAACCCTAAGAAAAACCCTAACAAAACCCTAATTTTGACTATAAATAAGGAAAAGGAAGTCATACTTACTTGTTCTTACCATTTTTAGATTTGAAGAGAGAAAGCAAGATGCTAAGGAGAGAAGAACTTTGAGCAACACACATGGAGCTCCTGAGACAGTGCTTGGCTACCAAACAGCCACTTCCCAAGGTGAGTTTCTATTTTTTATTTTTGTATTTCATAAATTCTTGATTTCTATAGGTAAGTTCAACCCTGACCCTGGCCTAATTATGTTAGCCTTGACCCAAAAAGGTTGACATGAACTGGAAGGTCTCCACCTTGTCTGGGGTGAGGTCATCCTTGACCCAAAAAGGTCAACCCTGACCCAGGAAAGTTGACCTTAACCCAGGAAGGTCATCCTTGACCTAACTAAGGTTGACCTTGACCTAGTCAAGTTAGATTTACATATTTAATGATGTAGAATGTTGATATGATGTTTGTTTGTGCTTATAGGATCTGGTTCATCTCTGAGAACATCCCTTTAGAGGGTTACTAGCAATTATCAAAGAGAAACTATCTAAGCTAAGTGAGGATGAGATGTAGTTACTAAGAGACATAAGGTTGTACTGGGTGATAATCCTACCATAGATTAGACTACACCGAGCCATGTTATCAGCTCTGATAGAGAGGTGGGATGAGGATACATGCTCCTTTCATCTTCCCTCAAGTGAGATCACTGTGACACTGGAGGATGTTTATAGAATCTTATGGCTTCCGATTCAAGGTGAGCCTATCAGACTGAGAGTACAGCAAGTTTATGAGGAGATCAAGAAGATGCAGAGTATTGATTAGGATCCACAAATGCGAACCCAGTCAGATTAGATTACTTTATCATCCATACTGGTAGATCCTACACCTTTGGTACGGAGACTGATGCTATGTATACTGTCCTTGGTTGTGGTACCCAACACAAAGGGTATAGTCTTCTCTTCTTTTTTCACCCATCTTGTACAAAGGATGGAGTGTGATAGGATTTTTTACTTGTGGGTTTGCAATATGTTAGCCCAGATATACCACAAGCTATGTCAGCTGGTGAGATATCAGAGAGAGAGTCTTTTAGTATGCATGCTTTTGTAGGTTTGGTTGTTTGAGCATTTCATATGTACATGACCATAGGGTGTTCCAATGATGGTAGATGCTAGCACACCGAGAGGATTTTCTTATCCTCTAAGAGATGTCTGGCAATTTGGAGATATCCTCTATTGGAGGGTATATCTAGACTGTATTCGAGGCATAGATGTGATATAGAGACCCTACTACCGAATGATAGAGTGGCCTGATACATGACATCATATGAGATATTCACAGCAACACAAGCTACTAGAGGGTCATCAGAGTCACATAGTGATGCCATACTACTATGTTAGAGTGATGAGACAATTCAGCCTTTTACAGGGAGTCCCCAGGGTGATACCTCATTATGCACATCCAACGAGGTACTATCAGATACCCAGTGCCATATGCTAACTATCAGTAGTAGACATATTAAACAGTGATGCAGATGAGATAGAGGACATAGAGGTTCCACAAGATGTATCCTATTCAAGCATGAGCTGAGACTACATCAGGTACTAAGGTCTAAAGGGAACCCACCCCATCTTCCCTGAGGATTATCCCACAGGTGATCTAGGCCTTTCAGAGAGGACACACTGAGATAGTGGTATAATAGAGGAGGATGAGGATCTCAGAGATCATGAGGAGGATCACATCTCCGAGGGAGACCCTATGGAGGAGGAGAGAGCAGAGGAGATGCCCCCAGCTGGTGATACTAGTGCAGATGTGCATGTTTTTCATGCATCACCACTGAGATCATGATGACCTCCATGTGCCCATATAGAGATGCCACCACCGAGACCTAGACATAGTGAGTGTGGAGAGAGTAGTCACTCCATGCCCCCACTATCTAGAACCTTTGGTGATACCCAGGAGGGAGGTCCAGGTATGGAATATGAAATTGATTGAAAATATAACTTAATTTGTGATAAAAGAACACTAAATTGATAAATGTGTTTCCATTCATCAACTAGTGTAGTGGAGTGGAGGAGTTTTGTATCTGAGGTTCTGAAGGATACATGTATATCCTACCGACTACCAACTGGTGAGTGAGAGTCTTCCATTGGTCACAAAGATCCCGGTAGGCATGCCGATATCTTTGCATCTGTCCAATGAGAGCTAAGATTGTGCAAAGAAATAGAAGATAAACTAATGGACAAGCTATAGAGGGCCCATGAGTTCATGTGTGATATGAGCATATCAAGGAGCCACTCATGGACTACTGGCCATAGATCTACTACTTCTCATCATAGATCAAAGAGATCTAGGAGTCATTGACCATCAAAGCATTGAGATAGACAGAGTGATAGATAGGGCCATTGGCCACATATGTATCAGAACTGAAAAAGGTTTTATGAATGAAAAACTTTCTCTACTAATTAGTTCTATGTTTGATTACTATATTTTCATCAATATAAAACTTTACAGAAAGAAAGAAGGTGCATAAATGTATTCAAATGTAATTTTACTAAAACTCCATAACTTATAAAATAAGCATAATTATTTTATAAGGAATTCATAAATACACAGAGAAAGAAAGAAAGAAATTAAGGATAATAACATTTAAGATGCATATTGATAGGTTCCTTAAGAGAATCACCATCCATATCAGCAAGTTTATAAGCACCCGAACCAAAGTCTTCAATCACAATAAAAGGTCCAGGCCAATTAGGGCTAAACTTTCCTTTTTCACCAGGTAAAGCATTCACATTTCGTTGATTCTCATATAAGACTAGATCACCAACTGAAAATTTCCATTCAATAACCTTATGATTATACTACTTCTAAAGCATTTTATGATAAGCTTTTATATGTTCCAAAGCATGTATTCATTGTTCATCCAACATTTCTAATTCTTGTAAGCATTGTTCTCAAAATGTATCCTTTTCAATTATGCCATGAAATGAAACACGTAAAGAAGGTATCTCTAATTCCAAAGGCATAATAGTATCAGTACCATAGACAAAATTGTAAGAAGTACCCATAGTAGTACAAACACTAGTTCTATAAGCCCATAAAGCATAGGTCAATTGGGTATGCCAATCTTTTGCATGCTTGTTAACTATTTTTCTCAAAATTTGTTCAATGATTTTATTTGATGCTTCAGCTTGAGCATTAGATTGAGGATAATAAGTAGTTGAAAATCTATGTTGAATTCCATATTTCTCCAAGAATTTTGTGACTTCTTTGTTCTTAAAAAAGGTACCATTATCTGAAATTATCATCGAAGGAATACCAAATTGTGTTATAATATTGTTAAGGATAAAATCACAGATAACATCTACAGTTGTTGAACGAAGAGGGATAGCTTCTACCCACTTTGTGAAGTAATCTGTAGTAGTTAGGATGTACATATTTCCTTGAGAAGAAGCTGGTGAGATTTTTCCAATAAGGTCAAAACCCAAAATACTAAAAGGCCATGGAGAAACTTGATTACGAAGCTTACAAGCAGGAGCATGAATCAAATTACTATGTCATTGACATTGAGGACATTTCTTAACAAACATGAAAGAATCTTGTTCCATTGTTTGCCAATAATATCCCATTCTAAGCAGTTTATTAACTAGAGATTTTCCACCAAAATGTCCCCCATAAGAACTAGAATGAGCTTCTACCAAAGCTACCAAAATTTCAGTTCTATTAAGATATCTTAATAGTAAACCTTCATAAGAACATTTGTAAAGCATGTCTCCTAAAATGATATAATGTGCTGCAAGCTTCCTAATATGATTACGCATGTTCCTTGTTGTTGATTCAGGAAAAGTACCATCTTTCAAAAAATGAAAGATATGAGAATACCATTCATCCAAATGCAAATTAAAACAATTAGAGGTAATCTTATTACAAATTGTAGGGTTTTTAAGAGTTTGTATAGTAAATTGAAAAAATTTAGCATTATTCTCAAGATAAACCAAAGAAGTTACCCTCGCCATAGTGTCTGCATGTCGATTATCCTTCCCAGTTAAAGTTTGATGTGTAAGAAGAGAATTATGAAAGAACCTCAATAGCCAAATTTCTATACTGTGTCATTTCATCATTCTTAGTCTGATAACCTCCCTTAATTTGTTCAACAATTAATTGTGAATCTTCATAAATTTGTAAGTGTTTGATGTTAAGGGATGAAGCTTCTTGAAGGCCAGCTATAAGAGCTTCATACTCTGCAATGTTATTAGTACAAGGAAAGGTTAGTTTGTATGATAAAGGGATCAATTTTTTTGTAGGAGGGATCAAGATAATGCCAGCACTAGAACCTATCTTACATCTAGACCCATCAAAATATAATTCCCAAACATCATCCCATTGAATAGCTAGAATATTCTCATCAGGGAATTCCACTAAAGTAGAGCACGTATCAGAATGAGGATAAGGAGATTCAACCAAATAATATGTTAAAGCTTTCCCTTTAATTGACTTCTAAGAAATGAAATTAAGATCAAATTCTGTAAGTAACATTACCCACTTTTCCAAATGGCTAGAGAGTTCAGTTTTTGAGAAAAGATGTTTCAAAGGATCAAATTTAACAATCACATTGACTTTAGCATTTAAAAGATAATGCCTAGTTTTTGGCAAGCATAAACTATAGCTAAGCATTGTCTTTCCAAATCTGTGTATCTTGTTTCATAATCAAGTAAAGTCTAACTAATGTAATACATGGGTCTTTCCTTACCTTCACTATCATATTGAGCTAACAACGCACTCACTTCTTTCAGAGTGGCTAAAGTATACAAATGAAAGGGTTTATCAAATTTAGTCAGTTGCAAGATAGGAGGATTGGCAAGATACTCTTAAATTGCTCAAAGGATTGTTTACATTCATCATTCCAAGAGAAAGTAGTATCCTTTCTAAGCAAGGAAGTAAAAGGAATAGTTCTATCAGCTAAGTTGGAAACAAAGCGATGAATAGCTTGAATTTTTCCTTGTAAACTTCATAACTGAGAAATATTTTTAGGAGGAGGCATATTAAAAATAGCTTCAATCTTTTCAATATCTACTTCTATGCCTCGCTTAGAGATTATAAATCCTAATAATTTACCCGAATCAACTCCAAAGACACACTTCATAGGATTCAACCTCATGTTATAACTTCTAATTCTTTTGAATATCTATCGTAAAATAGTAACATGATCTTCTCTTTGTATAGATTTTGCCAAGATATCATCCATGTAATCCTCAAGAATCTTATGAATGTAATCATGAAAAATCAAGGTCATAGCCCATTGATAAGTTACTCCCGTATTTTTTAGTCCAAAAGGCATCATGACCCAACAAAATATTCCCCAAAGTGTTATAAATTTAGTTTTAAATTGATCTTCAGGAGGAATAAAGATTTGATTATAGCCCAAAAAACCATCCATAAAAGATAATAAAGCATGACCCGTTGTTGAATCTACAATCATATCAATATTAGGTAATGGGAAATCATCTTTTAAGGATGCCTTATTTAAATCTCTAAAGTCAGTACACATCCTTATCTTGTTTTCTCCTTTTGAAATAGGTACAATATTTGAAATCCAGTCGGAATAATCAATAGAATGAATAAATCTAGAATCCAATAATCTTTCAATTTCAGACTTAACTAATAAGGCAATTCACAGATTCATCTTTCAAATTTTTTGCTTCACATGTTTCACATTTGGTTTGAGAACAATGTTGAGAGTAACAATCTTAGAATCTATGCCCGACATATCCAAATATGTCCAAGCAAAAATATCCTTAAATTCAAGTAAAAGGGGAACCAGCTGATCGCATTCTTCCTAGTTCAAACATTTCCCAATTTTTATCATCTTTTCAGAATCATTTTCATCCATTTGAATATCAATAGTCTTAGTTATTAACAAATCACTTTGTATCAAAGAATCCATCGATAAAGGAGAAATATCATGTTTATCATGTTCTCCAAAATAAGCATTTGTACTTAAAAAATAAGGCTTCCGTCATTTGTGATGGAACTTAGGTAAGTCCTCATAAACCCCTAAAGAATCCACTAAGGCCTCATCGTCAGGAAAGATATCCAAAGTAGGTCTTTGATTAATGTCAAGGAGGAGTGGATTAACCAACTTCAACTATCCCTCATAGATATGATTTACATTAAGAGGAAAAAGTGATGGTTGTCTATAAGGATTAAATCCTAATCCATATGTATGATTGTAAATTTCATTATCCAAAGGCACTCATATACCTTGCTCATATTTACCACATCCTTTCCCATTAAATCCTAACTTCTTGAGCGGATGATAACCAGAACCATCTCTATCAACCATATCAGATGGAGTCCAAGGAGTGGCGTACGTCACAATATCATAGCAATCAGGTTTTATTGTTTCAATTGTTTCTTTAATCAAGGTGGTAACAAAGTTACTTTTTAGTTCCTCAAAAAGTAGGGAAGGAGTAAAAACTTGTTTTTCAAATTCACTTCATTGTTTCATAAATTCCAAATTAGAGACCTTATACTCTCTAATGAAAGTAGGATTAAAGTCCAATGTTCCCCAATCATCCTCAGTCAAAGAAGAAGATGGAGCTTTAGGTTGTTTTATCTCAGGTTGTTTTATCTCGGATTGTTTTATCTTAGGTTGTTTTTCAATCTCTTTTCTTGGTTAAAGAGGCTCAGAGACTTTAACATATTCTGCATTTAGACAAGGATTCAACACATCATCTGCATGTAATGTGTACATTAAGTTGTTATAAATGAACCTAACCTTGCGATGAAGAGTAGAAGGAACTGCATGCATAGTATGTAACCAAGGTCTACCTAGAAGAAGGTTATAATTGAGAGGTCCAGGCATAACATGAATAGGTGTATTTAGAATAATTGGACCAACTTTAACAAGTAAGGTAATAATGCCCAAAGTTCTTTTTGTAGTATTGTCAAATCCACATATAGGGACATTGTCAAGTTGAATAGTTGTGAGATTTGCCTTAATTGCCTTTAGCATATCCATGCTAAAAACATTAAGCCCATATCTATTATCAATTAACATTCTATGAATGATACTCTGATTAATAGAAACAACAACCATAAGAGCATCATATTGATTATGCACCTCAAGAGAAGGTAAATCGTCATCAATAAACATAATAGGAGGTAAAAAAGGCATAGTATGCATGCATTCCAAAATATAATGAATGTTCTCTTGATTAGGAGGTGAAGTAGGAAGGGTGGATAAAGCCTTCTACAATGCCTCGTGATATGCTAAGGAAGTTTGAAGTAATTCCCATAAAGATATCTTAGCAGGAGTAGCACGTAATTGGTAAACTAAGTCATACTCCTTAAAGGTAGAAGGAAACCTAGGAGCTTGAGGAAGCATAGGTTGAGAAGGCGGTAAAGAAATTGGAATAGTAGGTTGAGGGTTATTTTATGTGCAATAAGCATGTGAAATGGAATCTATGTTAACAAAAAAATCCAAAGGATCTCTAGGTTTACCCTTAATTGTTATTCGAGGATATCCTTTTACCGTCAACAAAGGTTTAGGATATATCATTTTAGGTTTATCAATGTTGCAAATAGTGGAACATAAAGGCAACCATGCATACACCCTATAGTAAAGGTCAATTAAAGAGGTTGTGGAGGAGAGTGAAATAAGAATAGGATCAATGGAGATCTCATTCGAACAATCTTCATCCTCACTTCCATGTACCTCATGGAGGGATATATCCTCTTGTACAATAAAATCCTCATCAAAGTATTCAAAACAAAAATCATACATATTGAACACAAAGTAACTCTACAAGCATGTAAATATTTTTTGTATGTTTAAAGGAATTTTGCAAAAAAAAAATTGTATTTTTGAAATATAAATGCAAGAGCATAAAAGAAATCTACTTTTATAAGCATGCAAGATCTAACACAAGATGCAAATCTAACACCAAAAAGAAAGAGTTGTCTTAAACAGGTTCACCAAAATGTAATAGGTGAAAATGTGGATATAGGTAGGGTTTCTAACAATGTACCTAATAGAGATCCTAAGTCCTCATTTATTGTAATACATATATATATATGAATTGATAGAAATGTAAATCTAGAAATGCTTGAAATTAGATAAGATAAAGTAAATACCTCATAATAAAGCTGATTTGGAAATGCCTATTTTTTGATGTTTGTTTTCCATTTCAAGGAATTCTGCAATTGGATCTGCGACAAAAAAACAAAGATGGAGAAAACCCAGAAAGCTTTCTCAATTCTGAGTAAGGTCACCCTTGACCCAAGTGCAAGGTAAGATCTTACCCCAGGGTACAATCTTACCCCTAAAGATCATCCTTGACTTAAACTGCTTTGATAGAAATTTTGCTCATGGATCCCAGAAGTTTGACGAAAAGGGTACTCAGATCTACTCTGTAACTCCCGAAACAGCAACTGTAGATATCTGAAAATGGTGTTTTTGGGGTGGCTATATAGGGTTTTGCCTTAGTCAAACCCCCATTTTGGTGATCTCCACCTCCGCAAATAGCCAGATGTAATAGAATATGTGTGTGTGTATTGAATGTGTAATGCCAAGATCTAATCCTCTAGATTAAAAACCCTAGCATGAATTGATATGAGAAAACAATGCATAGATTTGAATATGATAAGAAAGCATACCAAGCCCCCAAGGCTAAAGTACTCTTACCAAAATCACAATCTGTAATTACTACCCCATGATTGTATCTTTGGATGTTTGAATATTGAAAATGATGGATCAAGGAAGAAGGAATCTTTCTTGCTCCAAGGAATCTCCACAATGGCTTGTCCACAAAAATACTTGATATCAAAAATGGCTTGATCTTCTATATAATCCTCTTGAAATCTTGCATCTTCACTTCACCATTGATTGCTTGCATCAATCAATTATGTCTCCACTCAATGGATACTTGGTGTGTAGTTGTGAAAATGAAGGCAAGAGAGAGTGCTTATATAGAGATTTGAAGGTGAGGCTCCTCGGGCAATGTAAGGGCCCATAATTCAAATTTCACCTTGAATTATGGTCCAATCACAATAACCAACTAAGGAGGGAAAAGAATTAAATGAATTTCAAATTAAAAACCTTCTGCATTTGGGTCTGAAAGCCCGACATTGATTTCAGGGTCATCTGGGAACAAAATTTGAAAAGGGGGATCAAATCTTGACAAAGGTCAAGGATGACCTCAACTTTGACCTAGGTCAAAGTCAACCTCAACCTTGACCTAGGGGTCTAGATCTAGTTAGTGTTGAGAACAGGAGGTCCTAGGGATGCCCAGAGACTTAGAAATGATGACATAACAGGTCAGAGTGCCATAAAATAACATAGAGGCCTATGATGAACATGATGAAGGCTAGGAGGACCTATACCTAGATCCCACCTAGAAAATAGAGCCATAGAGAAGGTAAATCAAGGAGAATCCTCGAGATCCTAACCCTAATTTCACCTAGAATGAAGAGATCAAGTGCAAATGCATCCTAAATGCAAATCTATCATGATAAATGCACTAAAAGAGGGTGCTAAACCTATCAAGATCGAAGTTCTTCCATTTTAAGATGATACAATAGTCCTTAACATATTTTATGCATCTAGTTTCCAAGAGGGTTTTAGAGACTTCAAAGTTATATAGTTTTTTTAACTTGTATATTCTCCCCAAGAGTTTGACCAAAACGAGGCATGTTCTCCATTTCCAAGGTTCTAAGTTGACTTCTTAGTAATAGTACTTTTACATTCTAACATAAAGTTGTTTGCAACTACAATTGAAAGAATTATTATATTTTTATTGATGTTAAACCTTAACTAGTGAGACATTTGCTATCTAGTAGAGTAGCATATCATTTGATTGATGAAGAGGACTTGAAAAGAGGAGATAACAAAAAGACCTAGTGAAAAGGTTAAGTTGTGAGAAACTACAATGGGTACTTGATTAGTTGGCACATTGGCAAGGTAATGTGTTGTTTATATATAATAGTAAGTGAAGAATACAGTTGGTTGGAAGCTTAGAAGAAATAAGGAGAGAAAGTATGAAAGCATAGGCTTGACCGAGAAAAAGAGCAGAAGATTATGAAACTTAAGTGTAAGTCGAGTGATGCTAGTGTTGACCAAGTGCCAATATGAGCTTTTCAAATATAGTGTCGACTGATCATCAATAATTACTAAATATCAAATAATAGACTGAGTGAAGACAGTGATTGTCGAGAAGAACAGTTTTAGCGATGACCAAGTTATCTAGTGAAGACCGAGCAGAAGAACACAGAGATGACCGAGTGTCAATAATTTATAGTTTATCAAGGGATTGAGATTCCTAGCTGACATAGTTGAATTCTTGGAATATGTAAAGTGTGTTGAAGATAATAATGAATGACCTAGAATATTTAATGCATGGTAAACCATTTTTATGCATGGATTCAAAGAGAAGTTTTGAGAAGTATCTAGGAGGATAAGAAGGTGAACAAAATGTTGGAAGGATTTGATGAATTTGACCTAAACCTAAGATCTACGAAGATAATTAAGTTGCAAAAGATTAAGCTATCTAATTGAGGAGCTATAAGGATAACCTAATTGAAGATTATGCATGAGGTTGATTCTGTTGATTGGCAAACCTAAGCATAAGGCTGAGAAGAGAAGTGAAGAGTTGTGAAGAGGTGATTTCTTGAAGGGTTTCCAAGCAGATCAAAGATGGATATGGCAATGAAGGTCTATCAGTGAATCACTATATGAGCTACATTGGATATGTATTTTCAAAGTGAGTTGTTTGTATTAGATCAAAACCCACTATTACTTTCTAACCATTGTATCAACTGACATCCTTTAATCAAGATTGACCTTACAACCATTTGTAAATCCTTTAATCAAGGTGACATTCTAATGGGATGTTCTTAAGTCCTCTAACAAGTCCACTCCTTACAAGGTGATTAAATCCTTTAACAGGGTCACACCTAACAGTGTGTATTGTAACCAATAATAGGGTTGGCTCCTCATAGAGCTCACTTCATAAGAGTGAAAAATTGGTAGCATGTTACTAGTGGTTTTTCCATAATTGGGTTTCTATGTTAAATCCTATTGTCATACTTGTGTGAATGTTATTTGATGAGTTTAACTGTTTAGAGTTTTATATTCTGCAAGTTGATTACTTTTGGACAGTGGACTACAAGTTTATGTTACTAATTATATGCTATAGAGACCGAGTGGATTGATAAGTAGATCTGAGTTGGTTGAAGTGTTTAAAAGTTTAGTTGGTACATCTAGACCTGAGGATAATTGATTCACCCCCACCCACCCCCCCCCCCCCCCCCCCCCGCCTCTTTGTTATTCTAAAATCATTCTAACAATTGGTATAAGAGCTTGTGGTGCTTGTAAGGAAAATTTTGAAGGTACTTGGAGCTAAAGATCAAGATTTACAAAAAGGAGGTACCAAAGTTGAACAAGGAGAACTTCCCTACATGACAAAGTTTGATGAAGTTACACCTAGCTGGAATTGGATATGCAACAAAATATTATATGTAAAATGATTATATAGCAGTACCGACACCTTTGATAGCACAATAGATGAAGGAAAAGAAAGGACATAATTAGGAAATGTTGGAGATTGCATCAACCCTAACTTATCCCAAATTTGAAGACATCAAGGAATGTACCAATACAAAGAAGATATGGGACACGCTGACAACTATCTATGGTCGAGACACATATGTAATGAGAGCCAAATCTGAAAGCTTTAGAGGTAATTTTGATGAAATGAAAATGTTAGAAGGTAAGACTATTGTTCAATATTGTGCCCGAGTTAAAGAGGTTGTGAATGCTATTAGAGGAGCTAATGGAAATATTGATGATGAAACTGTTATTAGCAAGGTATTAAGAATGCTAGTTCTTATTAATGCTATTAGAGTTTGTGCAATACAAGAACTGAGATGTGCTCCTGGTAACAACTTAACTTTGGAAGGTCTAGTTGGTAGACTTACTGCTTTTGAGTTGTCAATTTTTATAATTTCACTACTCATAATATTGAATCTGCATTCAAATCTCAAATACTTCTTCATAAATCTAAGAAAGGAAAAGAAAGATGTGTGAATAGTGACAATGACACTTCTGATGATGATCTTGAGGCATTGATGGCTAGAAGACTACCTAGAGGAAAAGGAAAATTCAAAGGTAAACTTCCTATAATCTATTTTTCATGTAACAAAGTTGGTCATATTGCAGCAAGATGTCCTAACAGGAATGACAAGGATGAAAGAAGGGAAAGAAAGTACAAAGACAAAAGGGATGAAAAAGACTACAGAATATATAAGGACTACAAGGAAAAAGGTAAGAAATCTTGTTATATTACTGAAGAAGAAACTAACAGTGAATTTGATGAACCTAATGATCATGATGTAGAAGTTGTTTATGTTCCTATGAAAGATGATTCTGATGAAGATAAGAAAACTGCACTTATTTCATATGTGAGTAAATGTGATAGATGGATAATTGATAGTGGTTTCTCACATCATATGAATGGTGATAAAAGTAATTTTGAAATCTTAAATCATTACAAAGGTAGTAGTGTTAAGTTTGGTAATGATGCACCATGTCTTGTGAAAGGAAAATGATTGATAAGATTAACTGATAATATCAGATGTGATAATGCTTATTGGGTTGAAGGACTTAACTATAACATGTTGAGTGTTGCACACTTGAACAGTTCTAGTTACCAAGTTGAATTCCATCACAAAAAGGCTAAAAAAATTTATGCCACTAGTGAACTAATTGGAAGTGGAGAACAGACAAGAGGTAACTTATTCTATCTAGACCTATCTGATGAGACATGTTTGTTTACATAGTTTGATGATGTATGGTTATGGCATAAGAGGTTGTGTCATGTGAACTTTGATAATTTGGTAAGCATTGGTAAGATGAAAAGAGTTAGAGGATTACCAAGATTGAAGAAACCTAATAATGTGATGTGTAAGTAATGTCAATTGAGAAAAATGATAGAGTCTAGTTTCAAGAGAAAAACCTATACTTCTGATGATAGTTTGGAATTGGTTTAAACTGACCTTTGTAGACCTATTGGAGTGCAAATCTACTGTGGTGACAAATATTTTATTTTGTTTTTTGATGACTACTCTAGAATGATGATTGCGATGTTTCTCAAAGAACAATCTAATGCCTTTCAACTTTTAAGTGATATTTGGCAAAAATTAAAAAAAGAAATAGGTAAGAGCTTGAAATGTTTGAGATCTGATAGAGGAGGAGAGTTCTTATCTAATGAATTCAACATATTCAGAAATGCTAAAGGAATTAAGGGACAGATGTCTGCACCAAGGACCCCTCCACAGAATGGTATAGCTGAAAGAAGGAATAGATCAATCATGGATTGTACTAGAACACTGATGATAGAGAAAAATGTTGCACAAAAATACTAGAGAGAAGTTGTAAGTACAACTATCTATACCTTGAACCAAGTATAAGTCAAGAAAGGTACAAATGCTACACCTTTTGAGTTATGATGTGGTTATGCACCTAATGTGAAATACTTTAAAGTCTTTGGAAGCAAATGTTATATACTCAAGGACAATAGGAATGGAAAACTTGATGCTAAAAGTGATGAAGGCATATTCCTAGGTTATTCCAGTAAGAGCAAAGCTTATAAGTGTTTGAATTCTAACACTAACAAAGTTGTGGAAAGTTCAAATTTGAAAGTTGATGAATATGCATAAAAGAATGAAATTAAATGTAAGAAGGAACCTGAAGATTACAGATCATTCGTATACATGGAAGAAGGAGAGGCCAACAATTTAGATGAACTGGAGAAAGAATCTATCAAGTTATAGAAAGAAGATGTTGAGCATCAGGAGGTATCTATCATGAAATCGGAAGAGGAAGAAGAGATACAAAATGAACCTGAAGTGAATTTGCAAGATGAACCTAAAGAACAAGAGCAAGAAGAAAGGAGACCAGATCCTACATTAGCATAATATGTGAGAAGACATCATAAACTAGATCAAATCATTGGAGAAAAAGATTTAGGAGTCATGACAAGGAATAAGTTGAAAAACCAAACATGCTTATTATGTGAATTTAAGCCTAAAATAGTGAAGATGCTTTGGATAATGAAGATTGGATTCAAGTAATGAATGAAGAAATTGAGAAAATAGAGAAGAACAAAACCTAGATAGTAGTACCTAGACCAAAGGACAAGAATGTTATTGGAACCAAGTGGGTGTTTAGAAACGAGCTGAATGAACATGGAGAAGTCACAAGGAATAAGGATAGATTGGTATGCAAAGGATATGCATAGGAAGAAGGCATTGACTATGGGGAGATATTTTCCCCATTTGCTAGATTGGGAGGAGTTAGAACTCTACTTGCATATGCAACTTACAAAGGATTCAAAATGTATCATATGGATGTCAAATATGCATTTCTGAATGGAATATTGGAAGAAGAAGTATACATTGAATAACTAGAAGGATTTTTTAATCCAAGCAAGAGGAACATGGTATGCAAGCTACACAAAGCATTGTATGGATTGAAACAGACTCCTAGAGCATGGTATGAAAGATTTCATAATTACTTGGTTAAAATTGGTTTTGCAAGAACAAATGACAACAACAATCTATACTTGAAGACTGAAAAAGGTAAAGGGATATTGTTAGATGAAATATTTGTTGATGATATCATTTTTGGAGGAAAAGATGCACTATGCCAAACATTTGCAAATGAGATGCAAACTAAATTTGAGATGTCTATGTTTGGAGAGATCAAATTCTTTATTGGTTTGTAAGTTTATCAGATGAAGAAAGGTATCTACATTACTCAATCTAAATATATCAAGGAGATAGTGAAAACATTTGGCATGGAGGACTCTAGACTAGTAAGTACACCCATGGCTACTAGATAGAAACTATCAAAGACTAATAATACAATAGAAGTGAATTAAACCTTGTATAGGTCAATGATTGGAAAGCTACAATATGTTGTTCAGAATAGACTAGATATTACATTAGCAGTTGGGATTGTTGCAATATTTTTTGCATATACTAAGGAAAATCACATGATGGAAGTGAAAAGGATACAGAGATATCTAAAAGGAACATAGGATTATGGTTTGTACTACAAGAAGAATGAAAAGTTTGAGCTAAAAGTTTATACTGATGTAGATTGGGCAAGAAATGTGGATGATAGAAAGAGTACAATTGGTGGCGTATTCTTTCTAGGAAAGAGATTAGTCTCATGGACAAGCAAGAAATCTAATTACATTTCTCAATCTACAGAAGAAATTGAATATGTAGCAGTAGCAGTTAATTGTTCAAACATAGTGTGGATCAAGAAATTGTTGAAAGGTATGAAGGAGAAATCACTGAGCCAGTTGTTATTTTCTATGATAACAGAAGTGTTATCTATTGATCCCTAAGTTTTGTTGCCTATTAGTGTCTTACACTTAGTAATTTTCTAGGAAATGTTGGGCAGTCATCACTATGACCAAGCCATCATGTATAGGCCAATTCATGTATATTGTACATTTATCAAGTAGTAATTATTGTCAAATAAGTTAGAGGTCACTCAGTACTTCAGTATTAGCCAAGCAATTTTATGCTGACTTGTATAGATATAACAATGTTGAGCACCAAGGTATGAATAATAGTGAGTGTCAAGTGCCAAAGATATCAAATGTTGAGTAAGCCAGATTTGACATATGTGTTTGATATGGCACAAATAATTAGGTAAACCATTTTGGCCGACATCTACATTATATTTATTGTTTATTGACAAAATCACAGAGGTAATTATGCTTTAGAATTGTAATCATTAGTCCCTATGTAATCCATGTAACCAATCAGAATTATGGAATGGTTAAGCGGCATAAGAAGATAATCTAGATCATTGATCTTGATTAATGGAGTTGATCTATTGTTTATATACGATGAGATCCGAACCCTAAAACATAATGTATGCGAGTAGAGTATGAAGGGGATTTCATACATGCAGAATAAAGATGTGTTTTGATTATCAGAAGTAGAGATCAATGACCAAGAAGAGTAGTGAAGGAAAGAACAAAGATATATTTGATAGAGGATATCAAATCTATATTGGAAGGAGAAGATTTGTTATCAGCATCATGGTGCAAACTGAAGGATCAGGTACCGAATCATTCTAATAGGTGAATCAGGGAGAATATCTTAACAGAATGGTTTAAACAAACCTAAGTAAATCTCTTAACTAAGTGCTTACTTTGTTGTAAGTTTAAATCCTTTTGCAAGGTAGATTGTATAAGTCTTAAAGCTCTTAGCAAGATAGACCCCTCATAGGGTAGATCATCATTTTATGATCAAACTTGTAGCCCTAACAGGAAAATTTTAATACTGTAGTAGTGAAGATTTGTGGGTGTCATACCCACCCTAGTTTTACCTTTCAAGGGTTTCTGGGTAACCAAATCATTGCGTTATGATTTATTTTCATGGATGATTATTAGGGTGTTAGATCTATTTCAGTATTGAATTTGATGTTTATGTTATGCAAGCAAGTTTGTGTCAAAATGGAACTATTGGTAGATATCTGATTCACACCCCCCCCCCCTCTTAGTATCTCACTTTCCCATAATAGATTTCCAATAATAGGTATCAAAGCTAAGTTTTTAAAGAAGTCTAATCACTTGTGAGTCAAAGATCTTGAGATGGGGGTTTATAAGTTGGGAAAGATCATAGAGAATCAAAAGATTGAAATTCAACTTGCATTACATCAGCTTGAAGTAGCTAGAGGTGAATTGAAGAAATCCTTAAGTAGAAGAAGAGAATTGGCAATACAACAGAATGAAACTCAATATCAAGAAGAGGAAAATAAAGAATTATTTGACAGTGGTAACTTTGTTGAAAGTGACAAAGCCATAAAAGATCTTCTAGAGAAAAACAACATACTAAATGAGGACATCAAAAATCTCAAAAGAGAACAAGAAATACAATCAGTAAGACTTTGTGAAGTTATTGAACAGAAAAAGAAAGATGAAGATGACAAGACAATGGCTGAAGAAGATAAAAGACAAATATCTATGAGACTTGATGAAAGGATATGTGACATGCAAAGGCTATCAAACAATCAACTGGACATGGTGAATCAACTATTACTTGCTAATCAAGAGTTGGGCATGAAAGATGTAGAAATCACAAATCTGAGATCAGAAAATAGCCAACTGAGGAATGAACTAAGATCTGAAAAAGAACTCAATGAAAGGATGAACAAGCCTAATAAAGCTATGAGATACTTTGAAGAATTTTTAAGGTCACCTAGGAGATCCAGTGATACTTTTGGACTTGGACATGATGAGTACATGTCGTCCACTAAAGAAGGAGAATCATTAAAGAGTAGAGAATAGAGGAATGCAAAGCCAAAGAATAACAAACCTACATACCATCATTATGGAAAGCTAGGACACACAGCTAATGTATGCAAAAGAAAAATGGTAAGTCCAATCCTAAATCAAAATTCAATAGGAATTGTTTCAACTATAAGAAACATGGACATCAGGCACATGAATGTAAGACAAAGATCAGTAATCCACCTACCTCACCTAGATTTCAAAGACATTGTTTCAACTATCAAAAATATGGTCATAAAGCATAAGAGTGTAGATCCAAAGCCAAGTGGACATCCAACAAATAGACTAAAGCACCTAAGAAAGGTAACACATACAATTAGGACTACAATATATGGTATAGTTGTCATTATTGTGGTAAATATGGTCATATTGGAGCAAACTGTTTAAAGACATATTTCAGAGGAAAATCCAAGAGTTGGATGAGTGGAAGTCTCATATGTTAAAAATGCAATAAGATTGGTCACTTAAAGAGATATTGCAGAGCACATATACCGAGCAATGAACAAGTCAAGAATGAAGAAATTTTTGAGTAGATGAGAAACTAGATGAACAAGACTTGGAAGAAGAAAGTAGAAGCAAGCAGTAGTGGAGCCAGTGAACCTAAGGTCACCCAATATGATGGATCGGGTGATCACACTACTTCAAACTAAGAAAGGAAGGTATGTGAGGAACTTAATTTTATAATGCTTTATTTTACATCAGATCCTAACATTTGATAAGTTAAATTCCATATCTGCATAGATTAAGATGCATTAGGACAGATTTGAGATAGAAGCTATATTGTATATTTGATGTCAAGCATCAATATTTTAGCCCATAGTGACTGAGTCACTAGTGTATGTCAAGCACCTATTGTAGCCAAGATGTGATGTATACCTAGATGAAACCAAATGGTAGTATCGACCGAGCTTATGTTAACCGAGTTGACATGAGATTGCCGAGACAACTGTATCTTACCTAGAAAGTGTACAAATAATTAATGAAGCCCTAATCTGACCATTTGAAGTCTATAAAGTGAGAAGTTACTGTTTATTCTCATTTTACCAGTGATTTGAGAACTTTCAAGGGTGATTGCAAAGTGATTATCAAGAGATTTTGTGCTAAGTGTGATTTGCAGAGATCTTAACAGTGTGTCATCGATAAACATATGAGAATTATTTGAGCAAGGTATTTATCGAGTTACTTATTTTGTAATTGAACCCTAGGATTTGAAGAAATGGCATCTTCATCATCAGCTACAGCTAAGAAGCAAGGGAAGGAATTGTTCAATGTACAACTTGTGAGGAATGACGCATGTAAACTGCATAATTCCTAGGCTATTCTTGAGAGTGCAATTATGGGAGATCTCACGGGTGCCCTATCATCTATCTCTCCTAAGGTTTTAATGATCAATGATGTACACACATGTTATATGTGCAAGATTGGAGAAATTAGAGACTATGAGCTTAGAGAAGCATATGGAAAATTATGTAGTAATGGGTTGTTGAAGGTAGAACACCAGAAGGTTGTCAAACGAGGGTTGGTGCATGCCTTTGACTTCCCACAAAACTTTAAGGTTGAATGGATCAAGATAGTACTAAATCAAGTATATGATATGAAGATTTGGCTGGAGGATGGACCAGTTAAGATCACTCAAGAGATGATACACTGAGTGACTAGTTATCCTAGTCTTATAAGAAGAAGACTATGAGATGTCAAAGAAAGGAGACAATTCAAGCCAATACCTAGACATTATGGAATAAATGAGGGATGACCATCTCAACAATCACAGATCTAGAAATTGATTTTGCAGTAAGGGTGATTGCACATAAGTTTTACCAATCGAGTCAACTAGACAGTGTTCCATGTGTAGTAGTAGATCAAGCTTGGAAGATGGTAAAGAAGGATCATACCTATGATCTTGCCAAGCTACAACTGACACAACTTGTCGAGAACCTCACATCCATCAAGAAAGAAAATAATTCAATGTGTAAGTTTGGTTCTTTGCTTGTCTGTCTATTTTTATATATACATAATAGTTTTCCTAATATTGAGGATGTTGTATGGGATAAGAACCGACCTATCACTCTACAAATAAATGAATTTATTGATCAAATAGGAGGAAACTTTGAGAGTGTAATGGATATCTATTTTGTGGAGTTTAAGAAGAAAATGAGGAAAAGGAGTAGGATCCTAGTATCACTAGTGGAAAAGTATTATAATGACATATGTTTCCTAGTTGATACCGACTCACGTATGCACTAGCAGTTACACCGAGGGTATCATGGCTAAGGCTATTACCTTATGAAGTTAATATAGATGAGACAACAATAGAAATGACAACCCTATTAGCTAAATAAGTTGACAAAAAGGCTACATATTTTGGGACATATGAGGAAGCAAATTCAAAAGTAACCATGAATCTGAAAAATGCAACCATGGAGAGAAAAAGAAAGAAGATAGTGAAAAACCTAGAAAAGATGCTAGGAGAAGGTGAAGAGGAAGATGCATCTCTTGCATTGACAAGAGGGTTAGGATAAGACAAGACAAGTGAGTCAGAAGAGAGTGAAGAGGAGGAAACTGTAGTCACTAAGAAAGGCAAGAAGGCATCAGCTACCAATCCTATTAAGAAACCAGTGCAAAAATCTAAGCCCATTTCCTCTCCAGTACTGAGACCTAGAACTAGGGTAGCTTCTACTGTTCCAGCTATCGAGCCACAAAAGAAGACCCTTGCATCAGGAAAGAGGAAACAAGTTCAGGCTAAGGTTGTGCTAAGCAATATAAGGAAGAAACCAAGAAGAAAGCTTATCTTGGAAAAGGATGATGAGGAAATTGATAGTGATGAGGATATAAAGAAGAAGACACGTTCTCAAAGGAAGTAATTAATTGTGGATGAGATATGCCACAACATCAAGAGCATTATTGGATTAAAAGGCTTCAAACAAATAAAATTTGAGAAACTGAGCATTAAAGATAAAGAGAGAGTAGAGCAAGCTATGCTTGAGATGCTCTGTACATTCAAGATGACACCACTACAAATGGGGAACCTAATTCATAAAGAATTATTTAAAAGGATAGCTTAGAAATGGGAGTATGCCTTGATGATTGAGAAGCAGATAAGGGAGAGCACACTTTCTCAATTCATGCCTGACTTATCCCTTGATTACATCAAGCAGTATTTGTAGAAGTATAGAAATAGATTTGTTCCCAAGCTTCGAGCATACTCCATACTACAACACAAGGTTGAAGAAATTGTGCAACAAAGAACAATACTATGGAAAATCATTTTTGGTCTTATAGTTGACAAGAGTGGACAACCGAGTGTAGGTACATCCAGTGGAGTGGAATAAGATAATAAGGAGGACATTGTCAAGCCACTGAATCGGGAGAAGGAAGCAGAAAAGAAGGATGAAATAAGTGAGTCACAAGATGTGATCATAATTTTTGATATCACTGAGGATACTCTAGTGAAGACAAATGTATTAACCAAGGAAGATATACAAAAACAAATAAAAGTTGAGGCAGTATCAGATAAGTTTCTACCAAGCACCAATCTAGTACTCATCCAAGTACAAGATTATCCATAGATTGAGAGTACATCAACTATTGACACAACAATAGTTAGCCCTCATATAGTCACAGCTAAAACCCAAGCCTCACAATGTACCAGTGCCAATAAATAGGACAAGTCGACAATTACACCAAAGATTACACTTGTCAAGGAGAAATAGAAAGAGAAAGCCAAGAAGACTCTTAAAGAGAAAGAAGATTAGTTTGCATTAGTTGTGATAAGTCCTCATGTGGAAGACATGGAAAAGGAAAAGACTGAGGAAGAGAAAGAACAATAAAAACAAGAGCCTAAAGAACAACAAGCAATCAAAGCTCTTATACAGATGTCAAGTGGAAACACACCTAGAAAGAAGACACAAAAGAAGAAGGTGAAATCTCCTGCCACATAGGTGATACTCGATGAGGTTATAGTGATTCCTAAATGGGACACTAATAACTTGACCTATTAACAAATGCAAATCTTTCAAGATCTCTTGAAGAAGAAGAGTAAACAAGAAGAGTAAACAAGAAGAGCTGAGAAGATAACATCAACATAAATAGGTATTCCATGAGATCAAAAGTATTTTTATTGATTCTTTTGAGATGGATGATGTAAATGAATCCACACCTATTTTGGAGCAACTTGTACATATTTTTGAGAAGGTAAATGATGATGACAGTGAGGCTAATGATAAGTTGTTATAGTGGTCTGAGAGAAATTTTGAGACAAAGGTACTTGACAAGGTTTCAACTGAAATTGTAGTTAAGCAAGTAGAACTCTCTACTTTAGTAAAAAAATTAGAAGTTGTACAAAATGCCTATTCTCTGTATAAGAAATTGAGCAATGTTGAAGAGTTTACTAAAGATAATCAAGATTTGATAGACAAGTTGCAGTTAGATTTAAAATCTACATGACATTCACTGAGCATGGATGCAAGTTCCAGCTCTATTCATTTTACTAGATTACTTCATGCACAAGGTTGATTAGCCGAATTGGTGGCTAATGATGGAAAAATAAGGGCTAGACTAATTTTTATACAAATAGTGTTGACACCTCATCTCGAGGTTATGCAGAAGGAGTTAATCACAACAAAGGAGTTAGTGCAAAAAGACCCTCATCTTTCTATTGCTAAGAGCCTAGTTGAGCTAGTTGTTGAGTTTGAAATAAAGTCACAGGTTTTGAAGTCTGTAAGGTTTAGTTGGGACAATGCATTATCAAAGGTAATGTAGCTTCATTAACCATTTTTGGACAAATATTTTAAAACCCCTACTCCCCAGGAACTTCAAGTGACAAAAACAAGGGGGAAATAAAATGACATGACATAATATTAAAGGTTAAAGGGGGAAAGCAAAAAAGCAAAAATAGGGAACTGAACATGAAATAATGGTATGACATACTATTTTTGTAAATGTATATATTTCATTGTATGTCAAACAAGTCTTATGTACATGTATGTGTAGAATATTTTGAAGACTGAGTCAAAGTCTTAGGGGGAGTATACATATAGGAGTTTTTTATATTACTAAGTACTCATGAAAATGTAATGTAAAATGTCATGACAAAGTGTTTTTGCCACTAATGTCAAAAGGGGAGATTGTTGATCCCTAAGTTTTGTTTTCTATTAGTGTCTTACACTTAGTCATTTTCTAGGAAATGTTGATCTGTCATCATTGTGACCGAGCCATCATGTATAGGCCGAATCATGTTATTGTACATTTACCAAGTAGTAGTTACTATCGAGAAAGTCAAAGGTCACCGAGTACTTCAGTATTAGCTGAGCAAGTTTATGCCAAGTTGTGTAGATATGATAGTGTCGAGCACCAAGGTATGAAGAACAGCAAGTGCCAAGTGCCAGAGATATCAAATGTTGAGTAAGCCAAATTTGACATATGTGTTTGTTATGGCACAAACGCTGAGGTAAACCATTTTGGTAGACATCTACATTATATTTATTGTTTATTGAGGAAATAACAGAGGTGATTATACTTTATAATTGTAATCATTAATCCCTATGTCATCCATGTAACCAATCAGAATTAGGGAATGGTTAAGTAGCATAAGAAGACAATCTAGATCATTGATCTTGATTCATGGAGTTGATCTATTATTTATATACAATGAGATCCAAACCCTAAAACATAATGTATGCGAGTAGAGTATGAAGGGGATTTCATACATGTAGAACATAAAAGTGTTTTGATTATCATAAGCAAAGATCGGTGACCGAGCAGAGTAGTGAAGGACAGAACAAAGATATATTTGATAAAGGAGATCAAATCTATATTGGAAGGAGAAGATATGTTATCAGCACCATAGTGCAAACCGAAGGATCAAGTACTAAATTATTCTAACAGGTGAATCAGGGAGAATCTCTTAACAGAGTGGTTTTAACATACCTAAGTAAATCTCTTAACCGAGTGCTTACTTTGTTGTAAGTTTAAATACTTTTGCAAGGTAGATTATATAAGTCTTAAAGCTCTTAGCAAGGCAAACCCCTCACAAGGTAGATCATCATTTTATGATCAAACTTGTATCCCTAACATGCAAACTTTAATACTGCAATAGTGAAGATTTGTGGGTGTCATCCCCACCCAAGTTTCTAGGTAACCAAAATCATTGTATTATTGTTTATTTTCATGGATTATGATTAGGATGTTAGCTATTTCAATATTGAATTTGATGTTTATGTTATGCAAGCAAGTTTATGTCAAAATGGAATTATTGGTAGATATTTGATTCACCTCCCCCCCCCCCTACTTTTAATATCTCACTTTCCAATAATAGATTTACAACACTATCAATATATCAAAGAATCATGTGATACACACTAAGACTATGCATATTGCTATCAAGTATCATTACTTGAGAGAGTTAGTTCAAGACAAAGAAGTGAGACTAGATTATGTGAATACAAAGGAATAGTTAGCAGATATATTCACTAAAGCTTTACCTAAGGATGCACATGAGTATCTAAGAGGTAAATTAGGGGTGATTACACTAACTAAGTCTACTTAAATCAATAGGAGTGTTGTATCAAATGTATTACTCAGAATATCTGACAAATTGATGCAATGAGGTCACACTTTAGGAGTTGTCTAAAGTTGTGAAAAATAAAGCACAAGAAGTTGATCAGTCATAAGAAAGATGACAGAGGGAGCATACAGTTTAGAAATTTGATATGAAGATATTTACATGGTGAAGATGAATGATAAAGTTGAAAATGTCTTTGGCATTGTTGTCAAAGAGGGAGAGATTCAGAGTAGATGTTACCATGTATAGTTGAGGGAGAGATTTTGAGCAGATAAGGGAGAGAAATAGATTCAATAAACTAATGTACAGACAAAGAGGGAGAGATCTATCTAAGAGGGAGATGATATTTGGATGAGAATCAAAATGAATTTAAGGATATTAATGAAGATCTAGTCACAGATAATGTTGAGAGAAGTTGCTTCAATAGAAAATTTTTGGATTGTATGGTAACTAAGCATATGGTGTTGCCATCAATGCCAAAGCAGGAGATCGTTGGACTCTACAATTGAAACAATTGTTATATTTTCATTGATGTCAAACCTTAACTAGTGAGACAGTTTCTATCTAGTAGAGTACCATATCATTTGATTGATGAAGATGATTTAAAAAGAGGAGATAACAAGAAGACCTAGTGAAAAGGTTGAGTTATAAGAAACTACAATGGTTACTTGATTAGTTGGCACATTGGAAAAGTAATGTGTTGTTTATCTATAACACCAAGTGAAGAAGATAGTTGGTTTGAAGCTTATAAGAAATAAGGAAAGAAAGTCTGAAAGCATAGGCTTGACTGAGCAAAAGAGCAAAAGATTATGAAACTTAAGTGTAAGCCGAGTAATGCTAGTGTTGACCGAGCGCCAGTACAAGCCGAGAAAATATAGTGTCAAATGAGCATTAGTAATTACCGAGTATTAGATAATAAACCAAGAAAAGACAATGATTATTGAGAAGAACAGTTGTAGTGATGACCAAGTTATTTAGTGAAGATCCAGCAGAAGAACACAGTGATGACCAAGTGTCAGTAATTTATATTTTATGAAGGGATTGAGATTCCCAGTTGACACCATTGAATTCTTGGAATATGTAAAGAGTGTTGAAGATAAGGATGAATAACCTAGAACATTTAATGCATGGTAAACTATTTTTAAGCATGGATTCAAAGAGAAGTTTTGAGAAGTATTTGGGAGGATAAGAAGGTGAACGAAATGTTAGAAGGATTTGATGAATCTGACCTAAACCTAAGATCTACGGAGATGATTAAGCAACAAAAGATTAAGCTATCTAATTGAGGAGATATAAGGATAACCTAATTGGAGGTTATGCATGAGGTTGATTATGTTGATTGGCAAACCTAAGTAGAAGGCTGAGAAGAGAAGTGAAGAGCTGTGAAGAGTTGTGAAGTGGTGATTACTTGAAGGGTTTCCAAGTAGATCAGAGATGGAGATGACAATGAAGGCTAGTCAGTGAATCAACTACATCATATCTATATTTGCAAAGTGAGTTGTTTGTATTATCTATCAAAACCTATTGTTACTTTCTACTCATTGTATCAATTGAAATCCTTTAATCAAGGTTGACCTAACAATCATTTTTAAATCATTTAATCAAGGTGACATTCTAATGGGATGTTCTTAAGTCTTCTAACAAGGCCACTCCTAACAGGGTGATTAAATCCTTTAATAGGGTCACATCTAACAATGTACATTGTAACCTTTAACAGGGTTGGCTCCTCACAGAGCTCACTTTAGAAGATTGAAAAATTGGTAGCATGTTACTAGTGGTTTTTCCCAAATTGGGTTTCCACGTTAAATCTTGGTGTCATACTTGTGTGAATGTTATTTGATGGGTTTTACTATTTAGAGTTTTATATTCTACAAGTTGATTACTTTTGGACAGTGGAGTGCAAGTTTATGTTACTAATTATATGCTATAGAGATCGAGTGGATTGATAAGTAGGTCTAAGTTGGTTGAAGTGTTTAAAAGTTCAATTGGTACATCTAGACCTGAGGATAACTAATTCATTCCACCCCCATCTCAGTTATTCTAAAATCATTTTAACAAAAGTTCCATATATGCAAGCCTCTTGGAGGGGATACCATCCTGAAAATACTAATTGAATCATTGTTATTTAGGTATTTATGACTTAGGATTTTTACCCATTTTCGATAAGGGTTTTTATACATTCTCCATATTAGTTTAGCACCTAAAGCCTTTCTTTGTTCCTTAATATTATTTATCCCAGCACCTTCGTCCTCCTTAGGTCCATACTTGATCCCATGCTAGTAATGATATTTTCTCCTTTCTCCCCTATTCCCTACCAAAATAAAGTTCTTAGATGTTTGTTTAATTCCTCCTTTTTTACCATGGGGAGATTAATGCAAGATAGTTGATAGATTGACATTGCGGGAAGTACTAATTTTAATATAGTTGTCCTCCCTATAGAGGAGAGCCATATACCCTTCCAGGATTTAGTTCTATTTTTTATTTAAGACACCATTTGGTCCCATAATTTTGTGGATATGCAAGCTTTATATATGGGCAATCCAAGGTATTTGCACAGTAGTTCTCCTTTTTTAAAGTTCAGAATATGACATATTGCATTTTCCATGTTCGCGTCAAGGTTAAAGAAAAATATTTATGATTTTTCCTTACTAATTTCCTAATCCAAGGCTTTAGTATAGGAGTCTAGTATATTTTAAAATGCTTGTGCTTCATGTTTCTCTCCTTGTCCATACAACATGGTATCATAAAAAAAATTGGTGAGTGTTGGGATCCAACTCACTATTTATTTTGATTGCCTTAACTATATTCATTTCTCTAGCCTTTGTTATAGATCTGCCAATAGATTTTTCCATAATGATGAATAAAAAGGGAGATATTAAATCTCCCCACCTCAATCCTCTAGATACACTGAAAAAACCTTATGGGGTGTCATTTACAAGGATTAACATTTTTGGGGTGGAAATACATTCAAAGATTAGGTTGATCCATTGTCTAGAGAAGGCAAGCTTCCATACATTTACATAGGAAATTGAGTCATTCTACCTTTTCATAGGCTTTCTTAATGTCTATCTTGATTAGCATACTCATCTCACCATTCTACTAAGTAGAGTGGATAGCTTCTTGGGCTATAATAACTCCATCATATAGACCTCCTCAAGACAAGCCTATTTGTTCTTCACTAATTAAGAAAGGGAATAACTTTTTAATTCTATTTTCCATGGTCTTGGTGAGTAATTTTTAAATAGTATTACATAATGTTATTAGCCTAAAATCATCAAAAAAAAAATTCTTTGTCTTTCTTGGGTATAAGGGATAAGAAACTATTATTGATTTCCTTGAGCATACATCCTGATTTCCTCACACCTTCCAAGGCCTTTGACACCTCATCACCTATTAAATGCTAATATTTCTAGAAGAAGGGGTTTGGGAACCCATTTGATCCTAGTGCCTTTTCAAGGTTCATTTTCATAAGAGATGCTTCAATTTTAGCCTTAGAGAATCTAGCCATCATACACTTATTTTGTTCTTCTGATATAAGCTTTGGGATATTAGCTAGGATATTATCCTAACTACCCAAGTTAGAGCCCTCCCAATTATTAAGAATATTCTCATAATACCCCACAACCTCTGTTGTTATCTAAGGGGGATCATCAGTACTGATACCATCACCATTTTTTTTATCTTAGTTATTTTATTGACAATTCTTCTCTGTTTGGTGTTGTTATGGAAAAAATTTCATTCTTATCGCCCGCATTTAACCACATTTCTCTAGGTTTATGGCACAAATAAATTTCTTGCTTTGCTAAGATATCTTCATATTCTGTTAATAACCTCTTTTCTCTAAGGTAGAATGTGTCATGTTAGGATTAAAAAGACATAAATAACAGTTACATGCAAATATAACCAATATCAGAAAATAATAAACCACATAGAAGAGAACACAAGACACAAAGATCTAATGTGGTTCACCCAATCCCTCAGCTATGTCAACCAACAATGAGTCCAATATTATTATTATCTAATGATTACAACCTGATTACAATCCCTTACATCTCAATACTACCGCAAGAAGCTACTAAAACATACATCATGAAATCCCTAACCCTAGGCCATTTTATACAAGCTTTTTTCCACTTTAGGGTTAGAATTGGTTAGAACATGTCAGTCCAAAAATAGCCCAAAAAAAATCTCGGGGGATCTGCCCCTAATCCCCCAGACAGTCATGGCGAGGATGGAGGAAAAGTGTATAGTACTTCCTTGATCAATCACCATAAGATAACAATCTCCCAATTAGGGATTGATCAAGCTCCACACAAAACAACAATCTCCCACTTGGAGACTGATCATGTAGCTAAACCACTACCCTGTGAAGCTGCCACTAGATCCAACCACCATGGACTCGGTTGTTCCTTTATTCTATTTAGTCTAGTAGACCAACTAACTGAAGATGAATTCAACTTCTCCCTTGTCATGACCTTTGTAAACATATCTATCGCATTATCATTTGTATGTATCTTTTCTAGTTTTAACTACCAATCATCCAAAACTAACCGAATGAAATGGTACCACAACTATATGTATTTTGTCTTTGAGTGCAAAGGATGAATGACACTCTGGCTGTTTGTATACAGATAATTATCCCTTTGTGGATGTCCCAATTCTTCCATGAAGAATTGAAGCCATATCATCTCCTTCGCCACCTCTATAGCAGCAACATACTTTGCCTCTGTAGTGGATAAAGCATTCACATTTTGTAACTAAGAAATCCAACTCATTATTGTCCCACCAACAATAAATGCATATCCTGTAGTACTCCGCTTGGTATCAAGATCCCTTATCGAATATGAGTCAACATAGCCTTGTACAGTAGTAGTAGATCCCCCAAAGTGTAAACACTTACTAGATGTACCTCTCAAATATTTGAGAATCCATTTGACTGCATTCCAATGCTCAATCCCAGGGTGACTCATATACCTGCTAACAAGACCCACTACATGTGCAATATCTGGCCTAGAACATATCATAACATACATTAATCTCCCTACAGCTAAAGCATAAGGTACCTTGGACATTTTAGCCTCCTCTTCTGGTGTCTTTGGACACATCACCTTAGTCAATTTCAAATGACTAGGCAAAGGTGTGCTGAAAACTTTGGCATTCTCCATAGAAAAATGTTGCAACACCTTCTCAATATAATCAGCTTGAGATAAAGTCAATTTCCTATTTTTCCTATCTATGTAAATTTTCACACCAAGGATTTGTTTTGTTGCCCCCAAATCCTTCATAGCAAATGAATGTGCTAATTGTTGTTTCAACCCCTTAATGTGATCCATGTTAGATCTAGCTAAAATCATATCATCAACATATAAACATAAAATAGTGTAGCTATCATCATCCAACCTCTTAAAATAAACACAATGGTCAGAATGACACCGAGTGTATCCATGCTCATTCATAAAAGTGTCAAATTTAATATACCATTTCCAAGGTGCTTGCTTCAAACCATATAATTTTTTTTGCAATTTGCACACTAAATTCTCCTTACCCTTGACCAAAAATCCTTGTAGTTGTACCATATGTATCCAAATCACCATGAAGAAAAGTTGTTTTAACATCAAGCTGCTCTAAATACAAATCTTCAGTAGCCACAATACTTAAAATAGTACGAATAGAATTTATTTTAACAACTGGAGAAAATATATCATCAAAATTAATACCCTTTTTCTATGCAAATCCTTTCACAACTAACCTAACTTTAAATCTTTTCTTACTTCCATCCTCTTCTTTCAGCCTGCAAACCCATTTATTCTATAAAGCCCTTTTACCTGCAAGTAACTTACATAAATCCCAAGTTTGATTTTTTAGCAAGGAGTCCATTTGATCTGTCATTATAGACTCCCACTGAAGCTTTGTATCCACCTACACAACTTCATCATAACATTCTGGTTCACCAGCATCTATTAATAAAATAGAATACAAAGAGGGCAAAAATCTTTCTAGAGGTCTACTTAACCTTGTTGACCGTCTAACATTCACTGGGGTTTTTGGTATTTGTTATTGTTGTTGTTGCAGAGCATAAGGAACTACTAGAACATCATCTTTTGGAGTATCATCCAGTACTACATAATCATTTTCTTTCTTCTCGTGTTGCTGCTATAGATCTTTGTACAACACTTTCTCATTAAATATAGCATCCATGCTTCTTACAATTTTATGATTTTCAAAATCCCAAAGCCTATAACCAAATTCATCAATGCCATATCCAAAAAATACACATTTCTTTGACTTAGCTTCCATCTTGGTTCTATTTTCAAAATCTATATGTGTAAATGCTTCACAACCAAAGGTTTTGAGAAAAGAATAACTCACCTTCTTACCACTCCATGCTTCCTCTAGAATACCATAGCCCAAAGGAGTAGAGGGACCTCTATTGATTAAATAAATAAAAGTGTTTACAACCTCTACCCACATGTTTAAGGCTAGACTAGGATGCAACCTCATACTCCTTGCACGCTCCATTATTGTCCTTTTCATGCATTCAACTACTCTATTTTCTTGTGGAGTCCTTGGTACAGTTTTATGTCTATGAATAACATTAGAGGAACAATAATCTTCAAATTATATGTTGCAATACTCACCACCATTATCAGATCTGAGACATTTTAGCATTTTACCAGTCTCATTCTCAACCAAGCATTTCCATTTCTTAAAAGTTTTAGAAATATCAGATTTCTATCTAAGGAAATAAATCCATACTTTTCTTGTTGCATCATCTATAAATGTAATATAACACAGAGATCCACTAAGGGAAGATACTTGAGTTGGTCCCCATACATTTGTATGCACAAGCTCTAATTTCTCATTTTTCTTTTCCTTCCCACTCTTCACAAAACTAACTCTCTTTTGTTTTCTATACACACAACTTTATTTGAATGAAGTAATTTCATACCTTTTTCACTCATATGCCCAAGTTTGTTGTGCCATAGTGTTGTGTTATAATCTACAACAACTATTTTATGTTCTTCCTGCTCAACTGCAGCAACTGTTCATGAACATTCATTTTTCTTTGAAATAATTAAAGTAGAAGGAATAGTATGACCTATACAAAGATATAAGGTGCTTACTTTCACACCTTTTTCTACTACTAAGGAAGCTTTTCAAACCTTCCAATTTCTATCATTAAAAGTAACTGTGCAAACCTCATCAGCCAATTGCCCTATTGAAATTAAGTTCCTACTCATCTTTGGAACATGTCTTACTTCTTTTAGTAGCCAATGATTCCCATTCTACAACTTAATCTTAATTTTCTCCTTTCCAACAATCTGATAGGGTTCATTATCTCCCAAATAAACTAGCCCAAAATCCCCTTGGACATAATCAATAAAGTAACCTATATGGGGTGTAGCATGAAATGAAGACCTTGAATCTAAAACCCATGAATCATCAACACTTTCTCAAGAAAGAAGCAAAACATCATCTTCAGATTTATTACTTACCACATTTGCCTCCTTGTTTCCTTCTTGTTTGTCTCCTTTTTTATTCTTTTGAGACCAACAATCTTTCTTCTTATGACCTAGTTTTCCACAGTACCAGCAATCATTTGGTCCTTTGGATTCAAACCTTTTTCCCTTTGATTTTCCTCTTAATCTCCCACGATTTCTAGAATTGTTTCCTCTCGTTCATTCTGCCTCTGCTTTGTACATTTAAGACACTTCCAAATGTAGATCCACTTGAGCTTTTCCTATGAGTTTCCTCACTCAGAATCACACCAATAACATCATCAAATTTTAGGGTATTAGAACCAGAAATAGAGTTACTAACAACCATTTCAACTTTCAGGAAAAGAACACAAAATCAAAAGGGCCCTAATTTCTTCATCAAAAATAATATTTATAGAATATAATTGACTAGTAACTATATTAAAATTATTCAAATAATTAGTAACAGATCCACCTTCTGCCATCTTCATTTTAAACAGATGCTTCAGTAGAAATACCTTATTTAAAGCAGAGGGCTTTTCATACAACTTTGCTAGGGTTTCCATCAACTCTTCAGTTGTCTTCACTTTCATAATATTAAAAGCCACTGATTATGCAAGGCATAAATGAATACTTCCAAGTGCCTTTCTATCAAGAATATTCAATATTCCAGTCCTCATTAGTCATTGTTGACAGTTTTTTGGATTTTCCTTCCAATGGTCGTCATAGATCCTTCTAATAGAAATAGTCCTGCATTTGTATTTTCCATAACTGAAAGTTCTGCCCATTAAACTTCTTAACCTTTAGCTTACCCTTGTTTACCATTTCTCCCACTCAACCATGAGACTTCCACTAAATCATGAGACCTTCTTGTAGAGGATAACTGAAAGCAACCTTGCTCTGATACCACGTGTTAGGATAAACAAGACATAAATAGTAGTTACATGCAAATATAACCAATATCAAAAAATAATAAACCACACAAAAGAGAACACAAGAAACAAAGATTTAACATGGTTCACCCAATTCCTGGGCTATGTCCACCAACAACAAGTCCAATATTATTATCTAGTGATTATACCCTGATTACAATCTGCAATCCCTTACATCTCAATACTACTACAAGAAGCTACTAAAACATACATCATGAAATCCCTAACCCTAAGCTATTTTATACATGCTTTTTGTCACTTTAGGGTTAGAATCAGTTACAACATGTCAGCCCAAAAATAGTCAAAAAGTGTACAGTACTTCCATGATTAATCACCAAAAGATAATAATCTCCCACTTGGGGATTGATCAAGCTCCACACAAAACATGTCATCCATTCTACTTTCAATTATTGCATTATTGAACTCTTCTATATCTTTTTCTAATTTTATGTTTGACTCAAAGATGTTGCCAAAGTGATTATTGTTCCACAATAGCAAATTATTCTTGAAAACTTTCAATTTTTTGACTACCTTGTATAACTTAGAACCTCAAATATATACCTCCTTCCATCATTTTTCTATCATCTCTATTAATTTACCATCTCTTAGCCACATCTGTTCAAATGTAAAAGGGCACCTTTTGGGTCTAGTATCTTATATGATGATTAGTTGCACTAGACAATGATCCAATCCAGATATGGGCAGAATTTCATTTATTAGGGTATGAGGGAACTCAAATAGATTTCACTTTAAAAATAACCTATATGATTTCTCGACTATGTTACTTAATCCCTTTCTTCTATTGTTCCATGTGAATGAGTTGTTATCAGCTTTAATTTCCATAAAATTATTTCTATTGACCCAATCCTTGAAGTCTATGGCTGGTTGATATACTTTCTAACTCCCTCCCCATTTCTCAATCTGATTAGTTATGGCATTAAAGTCTCCTCCTATAATATAGATCTAGTTTGTGGTTGTTAGCAGATACTACTCTATTTCATTCCATACTTTTCTTTAATCCCTATTTTTCTTTGGTCCATAAAGATTTATAAGGAGGAACTGTAAATTGTTCTTTATGCTTCTTACCCACCCACTCATCCAATTTCCTTGGCATCTATCTTTCATGAAAGAGACACATCTAGGATCCCATATTAGAACTAATCCCCTAGAGGCTCCATTTGCAGAGGAGACTACTAATTACCTAAAGCCTAATCTTTTCCTAAATGTATATGTGTCCTCTATGTCGAGTTTAGTTTCTTGTATCATTATTATGTTTAATTTAGTTGATGTAATACAATTCTTTATGATACATTACTTGTTAGGGTCATTCATGCCCCTAACATTCCATGTTGTGAGTTTCATGGCTCCTCAAAAAGGACTTTCCCCTTCCCTAAATAAAACATAGAAGTCAATTTAGTCTGGCCCTCTACTGACCCATCTTTATTTCTCAGTTTTGACATGGATTTTTCGCCTCTCTTCCTGTTCTATTTTGCATAGTCAGAGGTCTCCTTGCCTTATCTAATTTATGCAAATCTGAGGATTTCAACACCTCCTTCATTTTATTTGTTTTCTATATCTATCATTATTTTTTCTTCCTCTAACTTTTGTTATTCATTATTCCCTAAATCCATAATTTTTGCAATTAGAAACTATTTCTACAGAGCCATTTCATCATCATCAACAATTTCTTCCACAAACCTCTCCATGAGATCATTGATACCATTATTTCATACTTGGTTCATTGTCACATTAATGTTTCTCTCAACCTCCTCCCTTCCTTAGGCATTATTTCCTTTGTTGCCCTATCTTTAATACATACCAACTTCTTTGTTGAATCTACTGCATTACCTTCCAATCCTTCTAATCTCCCATGCCCTACTCCCTCTAGGACTTCCAAGGGGTTTGAAAATAGATTCTCATCTACTAGTATCTCATCTTCCTCTATCTCCCTCTTTTCCTCATCTTTAGATCTTTCTATGGTACAAGTATTTATTTTTTCCTCATAAACTTTATCCACTTGTGCTAGTTATTTCTCCAATTCTTCCTAAGTGGGTCTGACTTCATTATTAACTTGATAGGAAACCTTAAGAGCGATGCTTATATCATCCTTATGGATTCATTTTGGAAAACATGATGCCACCCTTGGGGATTTATTTTGTGTGGAATTGTTTATTATAGTATTTTCCTAATGCATGTGAGCAGATGGGAGACCATTCACCTAATATTTAATGATAAATCATCCCTTATCCTCAAGAAATCTTACTCTATCCTCTGGTAGTTTTGTATCCTGATGAGGCCTTTTAGTATTCATGTTTTTATCATTAGGGATGGTCTCCCTATTTAAGCCTACCCTAGTCCTTGTATGATCACGATAAATTACAAGTTTAATGAGATATGATGCGTGGTTAGTAATTAATTTGATGGGTGTGATAAATCTTGTGTTTATATCCATATTTACTCTAATTTTCACATTAGAGGAGCTCAAAAAATTATTCTCTAACCATGTATATCCTCCCAACAAATCACCTATTTTTATTAAAATGTTGTTATGTAGTAATTCAGCTGGGAAGTTAGGGATAAAAATGCACTTAGCTACCTTAGTAGATGGTAAATTGAAAATATCAAAATTAGGTTTCCAATCAAAAACCTTAAAGTAATAACCTTGAAAATAGATTTTTTCATCAAATTAAATTATTTTATTTAAGTCTGCATCCTTACAATCAATATATAATAAATCTTTCGATAGGGTAGAGATACTTACCTGAACCTTGTAGATCTACTCCAACTATTGTGTGGTACTCTCCATAGGAACCCCTAAGCCATCCCATTTGGAATATAATCCATGTTTCTTACAGTAATCCCAAATACTATCGGTGAATGCATCTTTAATCATAGTAGTAGTAGACTTCTTTTTTGTTGAGGGTTTGGATTTTTAGTTTCCTGATGCATGGTGTAATGAACATGGAAGAAGGTCTAGGGTGTTTTTATTCTCAGAGGAATTTCCTAGCTTGTCCACAACTTTCTTATCAAGATTCCTTTATTCTATGACATTTCCTAGTGATTGAGAAGCCTTGATTAATGGGTTATCTAGAGGAGAATTAGGACCACACCTTAAATGTTGAGGCAGTGGAGATGCGACTATTATTTTTCCTAATCAAAACTGATTATCCCCGTAAGAAAATTTAGGGATTCTACGAGATATGGAGATTGTCCAAAAGTTGTTTTTATTACCAATCCCTCCAATACCCTTTGTCGTCATTTTGCCTTGAACTTTTAGGGCCCTTCACTCCTTACCACCCCTAACCAACTGTCGTCCTCTATTGTTCTTCTCTTCTCTACTATCATTATTTATTTCATTTTTAGGGTTCTTTTTCCACCGCTCTAACCCTAAACTCAACACAATAGAAACATGGTAATTAGTAACCCTTGTAGAGGGTGGGTGCGGAGGGTCACATAGAACCCTAAAATAGTTAAAGCATGTAGATTTTCTATCATTTTCATTGCAAAGAAGCCACATTTTCATCCCATTATTTGCCCTTCTAACTAGGGCTAGTTTCCTTTGAGCATGCAAATTCACATGCGAAAAAGAGCGCAAGCCATTTTTTCCCCTTAATATTCTACCGTACTTGCATTATTAATTTGAGAAGCTTATTATTGAAACATTAATGAATATTAAATATATTAAATATATTTAATTATATGTATTAAATAATCTCAAACTTATTATTTATAAAATAAAATCTAAAGTTGTATAGTCTTTTTAACAAAGAGACTCTTGAGAAATTGGGGGAGCTCATCATCATCTTCAATAAAATAAGGATTGAATGGTAAAAATCTATATGATTAAGTTGAATGTCCTATAGATTATTGATAGTCATTTTGTCAATCAATTAATGAAATTAAACATATTTAATCTATTTAAGCATTTATTAAATAATCTCAAACTTCATATTTATAAAATAAAATCTAAAGTTATATAGTCTTTTTAATAAAAAGACTCTTGAGAAATTAGGGGAGTTCATCATCATCTTCAATAGAATAAAGATCAAATGGATAAAATCAATATGATTAAGTTGAATGTCCTGTAGATTATTGATAGTTGTTTTGTCAATCAATTTACAGGACCAAGAGTATCATGTTAACAAATTTCAAATTCTTTTCAATATTGACTCTTCTTTTGTAATTCTTGATCAAGAAATCCATAGGGGAGAGGAGCCAATAAGTGTGTGGGGTCCTAAATGTGCGATTTTAATGGATCTGATAGGGGGCCCACACATAATCACATCAAACGCCATTACATGTCCATGTGGTTTTGAAAATTCAATAATAAAATAACCACAACATAATACAATTTTAAATGCATCATATTAGGACAAATTGTGTTTTTAAATATATGCAACAAATAAAAAAAATTAGGTCCCTTTTCTGTCAAACAAGCAACCTATCATTCATACTAACAAGTTTTGACGTGGGTTAAAGTGGTTCATTCGTTACAAAAAGCCAAACTTCTTTGCCTCCATTACACATATGTCTAATCACTTATATGTGAACATTTAACCCTAAAATGAGGCATGAGGCCCGCCACCTCAAGCACAATGTACGATATAATCATTTAGCATTGTTTCATGAACACACATTGAACTAAGACATTTGATAGTTGTCACCTCAATGCTACTACTCAGACCTGTACATCCTATGTATATGTTACAACCCTATAACACTTATGCAAGACCCCATCCAATCAATCCAGCTAACATGTAGCGTCATTCCTCCTTAAGTGCACAAAATGTGGTCACTTCAACAATAAACCACCTACAAATTCAAAAATAAATTCTACAAGGTCACCAATAACCATTAAAGACGCATCAAATCTTAACTGAAATCAATCATCAGATGAATTTTTGCAAGTAAAGCTTGAAATTCAAATTTCAAAATTGTAAGATTGCTCAAAGTAAAGACAAGTAGACTTCAAACATCTCATTCAACCCATTCAACACCCAACATAGAACATACAGAAAGAAGAGCACGGTGCAACAATAATTGAAGCTATTTAGCTGGGTATGTATGTGTTTACTACTAGTTAATGTTGTTTTTATATTTCTTTTGTTATTGAATTCATTTTCACGTATCTATCCATTTTACTATTTCCTTCATATTATATTCATTTCCAAACACTTATTGGTTTCACACATTGTCATGTTTTTTGACTGTTTCTATTATTCATTCATATTTTTAGTTACAGTTTTGTAAGTATCCATGATTCTATCATTTATACTAGTCCGTTCACTTATAGTTTTTTACACATCCACGTTTCTATCCTTTCAACTGTTACGATAATGTTCATTTCACTTGAAGATTTGTATACCATTATTTATGGCCTTTCCTTGATTATATTGACTATATTATACACCCTTACTTCTATGTTTCCTACATGTTCATTTTGGTTATAGTTATCTAAAAGAGAAAACACAAAGTAGGCAACAAATAGTTGAAGATATATTTTCCAAGTTTTTATGTGTTCATTAGTGCTATGTTTTTTTCCTATATTGTCCTTTTTGATCGATACTCCTATCTATTGCATCCTTCATGTTTATTTCACTTACAATTTTGTAGACCCTTATTTCTACTTTTCCCTTAATATTCATTTTAGTTATAGTTTTGTATAACCTTGCAGATTAACATCTGAACAGTTTCTTTGTATCCTGTCAACTCATTTCACTTTCAACTTTCACTATTATATACTTTCCAAATTATCCTTTGTTGTTCCAAAGTCTAACTCCATTTGTAATCTATTTCTAATGTATCTATCATTTTATGTATTTGATTTGTATAGTACTTCTATATTTTCATTCATGTTCAGTACATTCTAACTTATCCATCTTATCTAACATTTGCCTCATTTACTATTTCCTTTGTGATCATATACATATCACGTTCTATTACTTGTATTTGTTCCTTCATGTTTATTGAATTTCCACTTTAACTATGACAGATGACACTCGATAAAGAACCATGATCCAATCTAGAAAATGAACTTGGACACAAGTAAGTGCTAAAATAGTAACATAGAACAACACTATCAGAGTGTGAAGAACTATGAATATGATAGAGACAACTACTTGAAGGCCCATAGAAAATTGAGAAGTCTGAATCTTATAGAAACCTATCCTCTAAATGATGTAGATGAAGATATCCTATCTTATATCTGTAAAACATCCTCCACCTTACCCTAAAGACCCATTCCCTACATAGAATGCCTAGTGGAGATCACATATATGTTAATTCGAGCACAAGAAGAATGGATTGTGAGCCAATCTAATCTGGTTGAAGAATTATTTCATGCTCCATATCCTTGTGGTGATCATCTGCTACTAATGACACCTTTTTTCTATTCTTACATATTCAAGATCATTCTAGAGTCATGGAAGACCAACTACATCAATAGATTTTTTCTAGAAAACTATGGTCCACAACTAAGAGAGTGCTTAGAAACTCTTTCAGACCAAAAAAATTTTT
>BSBK01011881.1:0-121489 GCA_027943335.1 Chamaecyparis obtusa | reverse complement strand
GCACTTCAGCAAAGAAAGGGTCAGAAATGTTAGTCCAAGGGGAATGGAGAGCACCAGATTTCTAAATCGTGCCCGCAATTGCAGTAGCCCTAGACCCGAATGGAGCTCAATCTTAGATTCCTCCTAAGGTACTACTTATTAATGATATTCACAATCATTTCAATTGTACAATTCAAGAAATGGGAAACCTAGAGCTAGATATTGTGTGTGTGGAATTGTGTGTGGGATGGTATTCTAAAACCTGAACACAAACATCTGGAAAACAATGGATTAGTTCACATTACACATTTACCTTGAAACTTTCAGGAGAAATGGGTTAGATACATTCTCAGCCATGTACATGATGGCAAGATTTGGCTTGAGAAACCCATAGAGATCACTAAGAAGATGATTCATCAAATCACTCTGGTCTTCCCATGTTGAACAAAAGCTAAAAACTACCAAAACCCTAGGTCGGCTGGAACTGGAGAAGAAAACCCTAGCCGAGTGGGACGGTAGAGGCATGAAAGTAAGTAGCATTACTGATGCTGAACTAAAGTTTGGTACACACATCATTGCCCATTAAAAATTTATAGTTCAAGTTGACAGAATAGTGTCTCCTGTGAAGCCATTGACCTAGCATACAAAGTGGTCAAGAATAACTTATCATTTGACCTTGCAAACTTATTGTTAAAATAGTTTAACTAGAACATGGAAAGCATTCAAACTTCCAAAAACAATCCATGTAAGTTTGGATCTCTACTAGTCTATTTATTCTTCTATGTTCAGAAATTCTTCCCTTCCAAAGGAAAAGTAGTATGGAGAAAAGATGTGCCAATTCTTTATGAGATAAATGAATATATTTCAGAAATGGGTGAAAATTTTGAAAGTGTCATGGATAGTTATTTTGAGTCTTTCAAAGAGAAAATGAATGACAGATTATAGATTCCACAGAAGTTGGTGGAAGATTATAAGGATGACATTTGTTTCATGGTGGGACTGTGATAATGTATATAATTCAAGCAGCTAAACTGAGGATTGTACATGTAAAACCTCTTCCTTATGAGGTAAACATTGATGAAACAAAGAATATCATTGAAGCCCTTCTTAATCAGCCTGTTAATCCCAAAGCTCCATATTTTGGAACATATGATGAAGCCTAAGATGAGAATTGAATTTAGCATAAAGCTTCCACAGGTGGTAAACAAAGGAAAGAAGAGGATAGCCAAAATGCAAATGCTACCGAGGACAAAGGAGAAGACACAAAAGAAGAAAAAGAAAAGGATGAGAAAATAGAGGAACTAGAACCTGTAAAGAAGAAAGGAAAGGTATTCATCACTAAGGCACCTAAGCCTCCCACTACTGTATTTACAAGGAGAAGTGCAAGAGGTAAGGTAGACAAGGCAGACAAGGCAGACAAAGATATAATATTCAAAAGGCCTCCTCTAACCTTTCAAGAGAAGATCAAACTTTTTAGAGAAGGATCAGGATTTGGAGTAGTAATATTAAAATCTTTTAAATATGAAACCAGATCAGAAATAGAACAAAAGGAAAATAGAAGATGCTATCATTGAAAACATGGGATAGTGGAAATACTCTCCTGATGAAATAGCCCCACAGGTTCCAGCAGTTTTATTAGATCCAATAAAAATGAGATGGACAAATGCAAAGCAAACTGTAAAAGACATATTTGATCAAACCCTGAGATAGTTAATGCCCGAGCTTGAAAAATGATGAAATAAAGAAGGCATTGAAGGAGAATGAAAATAAGATGACATTGAAGTTCAATACATTGTTTGATTCTGATCAACAATATTGAATCGGTTGTGAAGGCTACAAATGCCACATGGAAAAACATATACCATCTTCACCAACCGAGTACTGAAATAGTCATAATAAAAGACATTGAAGATGACAGTGATGAATAGGAAGAAGCCACTGAGGTAGATGATACTGTGAGGATAGTGGTAGAATGTCATTGCATCACTTCCTACCCTCTCCAGTAAAAGTTCTACATCATCTAGCCCGGAGACACCTTCAAGCATGGCTATGACAACTTCAACTTTTTTCCAATCACCCATAGCAACAACAGAAGCAACTACCATTTCTTCTACCGAGTTGCAGTCTCCCACTCATCAAGTTTTCCATCAGTAAGTATTCCAGTTTTTGATTCTACAAGTGTAAATACTTTAAGTTCTCCATTAGACAGTATACCAGTCTCTATAGCTAGTCCTACTATGTCTACTATCACTACTACTAAGGTATTAAGTACAAATAAGCCTAAGGCTCAACCGAATATAAGATTTTTGGGCAAGAATATAGTAGAGGATATAGACCTAGATGAAGAAATAGAGATTCCAACATTGGATTTTGCAAATCTATCAGCGGATCAAATGCAAAATATAGGTGAAATCCTCAAAAGGAAAGTGAAGCAAAAGAAACTTAAAGAGGAGAGAGATAAGGGAATATCAAATCATTAAGGATGCTAAGGACATTTTGTCAGATGCATTAGGTATTAAATTAGACTCCTCTCAACATATTTTGTTACAATTAGTAGAAGCAGTAAATAAGTACAATGAGGATTCATCTGGGACAAAAAAGTTAGTTGAAAGAGCCGAGAAAAGAATTCAACAATAAAGTGCTTGAGCACATTGCTCAACACATAGCTATTAATCAAGTAGAATTGTCTTCAGTTTTGTCAAACATTGAATCTACCTATTTCGAATGTTACCTCTCTTTTTGGCCAGACTGTGCAATGTTTCCAAGTTCACAAAGGATGTCAAGGATAAAATGAAATAAAATTGATTGAGGATTTGAAGATTAGCATAGGAATAAGCTGCAACATTAACCAAGTTCAAACTCTGCTCATAACATGGAAAATCTCATACCTATCAAATATGTAGTCTGAACTACTGAAAGAAGATACAAGGATCTGGTCCACACTGCTAGACATTAGAACATGATCCTTCCCATCATGAATACAATGTATACTCACATTGAACATTCCAAAACATTGATTCATGACAATCAGTTCTCAATAGTAGATCACATGATTGAACTCTCTGCAGAAGTCCAAATTGCAAATCCAAACATGCAAGTTTCTGCAAGAAAATTGTGGACAGAACCCTGGCACTAATAATGAAGGTACATTCTATTTTTCTATCAAAATTTTGGATTCTCTCTATAAATCACTTGTATATACACCTTTGGCATTATCGCCAAAAAGGGGGAGATATGTATAGAAGAAAAGTTAGCACATTGAAAGGGGGAGATAATGTATAAAGCCCTATAACAAAGACAAATTTTTAAAAATTAAATAAATCTCAGCATGATTCATGTATATAAGTTTTGAGCAATAAGTGTTTTTGTCACTAATGCCAAAGGGGGAGATTGTTGGCATTAAGCAGAATTGCCACTAGTGACAACGCTTATTTTCATTCTAAGTGCAAACCAAGTAGAATAGTGCAAATCGAGCATAACAGTGCAAACCGAGTAGAATAGTGCAAACCGAGCAGATTAGTGCAAACCGAGCAGAACAGTGCAAACTGAGTAGGATAGTGCAAACCGAGCAGGACAGTGTAAACCAAGTAACATTATGTCTACCAAGGTCACCAGTATTTACCAAGTTCAAAACCTACCGAGTGGTTAGTATGAACTGTGCCCTCACTTCTACCGAGTGCATGACGATGCCGAGTAATGCAGTGGATGCCGAGTATCAGAAAGTCACCGAGTTAGTTTGCAGGAATCGTGTAACCATACTTGGGCCGACTTAGTAGCACTTATCTTTATTTGTCAAGCTGACTTTATAATTTTAATTGTAATTAATTGTTTAGGACCTTGTATATAAACAATGTTGTAAAAATGCCAAGATGTATGGAATGAGTATGAATGTGAAAAAGAAAGAAAGGCAGAGATATGTGAATTACACAGGGCTACAGCAGTATAAGGAACAACCAAGATAAATTCATCACAGAAGGTTGATCATTACATCAGCGAATCTCAATCAGCAATCCAGTTGCAAAGTAAGAGATCTACTGTTTCATCCTAACAGGTGAATCAGCTTGAAATCCTTTAACCGGGTAGACTTAACAGTCTTTTGTAAATCTCTTTACAGAGTGCATATGTCATTGTATGTTTGTAAATCCTTTAACAAGGTGGACCTAGCAGTCCTTATTGCTCCTAGCAGGGCAGATCATCAGAAGTGATCAATTGTAAGCCTCAACCGGCCAACTTTATTCTGCAATACAAAAGCTTTGTGGGTTTCATCCCCACCCCAATTTTACTTTCTTTTTTGGAAGGTTTCTGGGTAACCAAATCTATGTGTCATTGTTGTGAATGCTTTTAAGTTTCATGCTTTCTATATGCAAAAGGATAAAGTAAACTATATGTTAATACATCTGTAATTGAAAGAAAATTTGGAGTTACTCATTCAACACCCTCCCCCTCTCAGTAACTTGGTTAATTCTTGAATATTTCCAACAATATTATATATATATATATATATATATATATATATATATATATATATATATATATATATTTATATATATATATATATATATATATGTATGTATATGTATATATGTATATGTGTGTGTGTTTATATATATATATATATATATATATATATATAATATATATATATATATATATATATATATATATATATATATATATATATGTATATATGTATATATATATATATATGTATATATATATGTATATATGTATATATATATGTATATATATTGATATATATATATATGTATATATATATATATATAGATATATGTATATGTATATGTATATATGTATGTATATATATATATGTGTGTGTGTGTGTGTGTGTATGTATATGTGTATATATATCTATATGTATATATATATCAATGTGTATGTATATATCTATGTGTATGTATGTATATATATATATATGTATGTATATATATATATGGTGTGTGTGTGTGTGTGTGTGTGTGTGTGTGTCTATATATATATATATATATATATATCTATATATATATATATATATATATATATTATATATATATATATATATATATATATATATATATATATATATATATAGTATATATATATATAGTGGCAAAAAAAGAGGTAGAGTGCAACATTGTGTGCACCTCATGTAGGAGCAACTACAATTGCCTCCCCTCATCCTACACTCACATCAGATAGTGACATCAACAAAGAATACATGGATTAGTCTGATTAGTACCAGAATAATCTTTATTCCATATAGCATCATAACATAATCATGTAAATGTAAATTATCTATTGACTTTCACAACCTAGTTTAACTATCAGGCATGTACTCATAATGTCTCATTACCAAAATAAAGGTTAATAAATCATAAAATTCTCAATATAGAAATCATGTCTAATGTTGAGTATAACAAGTAACATCATTAGAGTAAGTAACACATCTAACCCTTTAAGTGATTATAACTAATTAACCTAAGATAAGCTTAAATATTAATAACGAGCATTCGTATAGAAGCATATAAGTTTATCAGGTGATCCTTTTAGCATTAAGGTCTTAAACTATCATTGACACACAGGAAGATGTATAGGAACATACGTATGCAGATATTATTATTTCCCAAATTAAAATATGAAGTTATCATGATTAGGAAGCAACCATCCCAAGAAGGATCATTCTCTTACAAAATAACCATGAAATCACTTATTGTGTGATCTAACTCCCTAGTGAGCATAACCAAGATTTTTTAGGGTTGGAGGGGCATTACATCATCCCTCCCTAAGATTCAACTTACTCATGGAAATCAATAGTTTTTAAGCCATGGATCAAAAACAAAATAACTATATTAAAACTTTTATACCCTAGTCTAACATTCATGTATTAGGTAGAATTTTATCCTTAGGAATTAGGAGTTCTTTTAATAGCCAAAAAAAATTTAGGATTCCAAAATACAATTAAGAATTGAAAATTCATCCTCTAAACTAGATACAGATTAGCATAGGGGTTATTTATTCTGAATAGGTATACATAAGATACTACTATCATACTACTGCCTTTGTGAACATTTAGAAACTAAAACCATTCAAATATTAAATTTGCCACATACATCAGCACATAGTTTTGTGAGTAACCTTTCCAACAAGATTAAAAAAAAAATCTCTTTTATGGAACAGGTTATTTTTTCCCATAAGATCTAAGATATACTTATAGGATAATATCTAATATCAACTTACATGCAAGATGGAATATACATCTTTTCAAAGAGTGCAACCTAAGATACCTTTTATGATTCTATTATAACAATTTATTAGTGTTGCATTACAACAATACACATCAAGATATTTCAAAGAAATTTTAACATGATTCATTAAGCTAGAGTTTCATCAACATTACTTATTAACTAGCTTATCTAACCAATTCCATATCGTAGAAATTCATAATAATCTTCTTACGAGTATATCTTTTTCCAACATTAACAAATTTGTATGAATTCACCATTTTCTGAAAATAAAACTCATAGATTCTTTAATAAAGAGAGAGAGAAATACATGAGTCCTATGGCTACCCTCCTATTCAATCAAATTAATATGCTGAACCTACTAGCATTTTGTAAATACATTTCATATTTTTATTTCCATAAAAACACATTTGAGGAGTAAGTACAAGTATTATTATCCTTATATGCATCTTCAATATGACATCAATACTATTAACTAAAAATCCACATTCCTTTTGTTGGGGGTTCCCTTTGATCTTCACTTGTAGATTTATACTTTGATGCATAACTTTAATATAACTTTGACTCTATCACCACTCCAAAGTCTACAAAGAAGAGGGCCAATTAACAAGGATCAAGAGATCCTGCTACACTTTGAGCCTTATTTCTTAGGTGGGTGTACCTTTGATTCACTTCTTGAAAGGAATCACTAAATGATATACAACTATATACTCTTTACTAACTGCTTTAAGATTTTATCATTTGAATGTTTGTGTGTGTGGTTGATGACAATGAAATGCCTCTAGAGGATGGACCAATGCCTTAACCTCAGGAAAAGAGTCACCTAATTACATACATCAATTGAAGATCTTGAATCAAACACTCTCGGGCTCAGGATAAGTGCTTTGCCTATTACCCCTCTCCCTCAAACACAAGGACATCAGATTCTTACTTGGTTGTAAACTCACTAAACCCAGCCAAAAGAATTTAATCCTAACTTTGTTAAGAACTTAGAGATGACTTCGCAATACTCTTTGTTTACCATATGCTAACACACTTTGTGACATTAACATATATGATCTTAGAACCGAAACAAGAAGACATACAAAAATGCAAGATTGGAACTCAATAGTATTTTCATTAACATATTCAGGATCAATATACAATCAAAACAACACAAAGATAGGAAATACCAAAATTCCCACTCTTCTATCAGTATAACACTATCAACAACTAGTTAGGACCAAAGAAAGTTTGGAACCCTCTATCAGTCAAAATTCTACAACTTATACTTCCTAGTTATCTTGGAATTCTCAAAGAGAATGCAAAAAGCTACAAATGAATTAGGGTTAGGGTTTCAACCACCCAACCAACTGGAAATGGTCATAAAGTTATTACAGGGGTGGAAACCCAGGCAATGAGGAGAAAGAAAATCTTGGAATGATCCTCAATCATGAGAAATTCTTCCTTAAGGTACTGAGAACCACAACAACACTCAAAATGTCAACCTTGTAGATGTCTCGAGCATGAAACCACATAGTACAAACCCTACAGATGATCACTCAATACCCTGGACCACACTACAATAGCAAGCACCACCAAACCAATCAAAACCAGCTGTTAAAACCATAAATTCTATTACTTCCTGTTGCTGGAAACCCTCTACAAATTCAAATTTGAAAATAAATGGCTACTTTCATGGCGCTTGTAGAAAATCGATGGTCAACATTGAAAATTAGATCAAATTTAAGTTGCAACCATTAGATCTCTCCCTTTTGTGGTCTTTTATGATCTTAACTCAACTACTACCCCAGGTTTACCCTCTAGCGACCCTGCGACAATGCATTTCCAATTCGTGAAAAGAAAACTTAACCCACCTTTTAACTCCACGACCTAGTGACCACAGGAAAACATTAACCTTGCTCACACATTTGGCAAACTAGTGACAAAAGGTTACCACCAGTTTGTGAAACACTTTATCTATCCACCAAAAATTTTAGTGATTCCATGAACACTTGTTTGTTGAATCACTAAAACACTTAGAGAACCACTGCTATTTCACATGAATGAGTGAAGCCTTCAATTATTTTTTGGACCGCCAAAACATTTATCAGAACTGCTAAACCTTCACTTGGAAGATCAATAGCCATCTGAAGATCACATACCCATCCAAGATTCTATCAGAATACATGCCCACCGTTAGATCAAGAATCTCCTTCCATCTCTAACAGCTCTCTGACACAAAAAAAAATCAACGGCCGTCGCAAGATCTTAAGCCTCTAACAAAACCCATAAGATTATACATCATTCATTGATTCACTGACAAGATCAGGACCCACTGACACATCTAGAAACTAGGTCCCACTGATAGGATTCCACCTCATACTATGTAGACCAATAAAAAACCTCCAAATCAGAATACTTGGCAAGTGGACCTGTATGAGAAAAAGGCTATGTCATTAGGAAAGATCAACAATTGGCGTAAGATCTCAAGGTTCTGACACATCCTATGAGAACTTACACCAACCGTCAAATGGAGATCATGTTAAAGACCAGGCCCAGAAAACACTAAGGTTGGAACATAGGAAAAATTAAATGCTGATACTTAGGCTTTTGGGAAAAATATTAGACGCAGGGGACTTTAGGAAATAATAAATTCACTGGGGGTTGAAACTTAGGAAAATTTAACACTGGGGCCAACCAAAATATAAAGCACGTGCATATTAGGACCCTTAAGTGACCCACAAAAAGTAACATCAAAATAGAATATGAGCCAAGATTTTTCAAAGGGTTTTGCATGTAACAGCTAGTTTTTGAATCTTTTGCTAAGGACTCTTAGCCAGAAACATGAAAAATGATAGAGACCAGGGGAAAGATGCCAGGGCCATGAAATTTTTTGCACATGCTAATAGTGGCTCTACTAGGGGATGTATGCCTCTTGCAAGCATAACAAAGACTTAGAATCATTGGTTTAAAGCAGACCATCCCACTAGAAAAATTGCAGACAACAGGGAAAAAGCAAGGCAGAACAGGCAATAGGACCAAAAACTGACAAACTAGGACAAAACAAGGCAGGGGCAAGTAGCTTATTTACAAAACTTACAAAATGTACAAACCTAACTACTGTTCATGGAAAATAGAATACCTCAATTGAAGTATTTCTTCAAGAATTGTCCATGAACTGGTAATTCTTGAATATCACCATTTAATTCTTTCATAATGTATGAATCTTGGCCCCATTTCTCATTAATTAGATATGGCCCTAGCCAGATGGGATCAAATTTACCATGTTTCCCCTTATCCTCTAGTCTGGCATTCCAAACTAACACCAAATCACTAGGTTAAAACTTTCTATCAATAGTCTTCTTATCATATAAATTCTTAACATGCAACTGCAATTTGGTGTTCCTTGCAACTGATTCTCTTCTAGTCTCATCCAACCTAATGAGGTCCTCAATTCTCAACTACATCTCATCATCTATGTCATCATCATATAGCTGAATAAATTTATACATTTCCAATAAGTTATTCTGAGGCATTCTTGCATGAATTCCATATACTAGGTCAAATGGTGCACAACCAATTGCTCTCTTCATAGTTACCCTATCAGCCCATAGAGCTAATGATAGCTTTGAATTCCATGCCCTCTTATTATTTTCAATAATTCTCTTTAATATTCTAATCAAACTCTTATTAGTAGATTTTGCCTGACCATTTTCTTCTGGATGATAAGGTGAGGAATTAGAAATCTGAATTCCCAAACCTTTGCAAAAGTCCTTATATTCAATAGACCTAAAGAACATTACATTATCACTAACTATCTTCTCAAGGCACCCAAACCTTGTAACAATATTATTCATCATAAAACCAATTACCACCTTACTAGTTGCATTTCTTGTAGGTATAGCTTCTACCCACTTTGTAAAGTAATTAGTGGCAACTAAGATCCATGAGTGTCCTCCACTTGACTTGTTTGGTATCTCCCCTATGAAATCAATTCCCCATTGTTGGAAAGGAACCTAAACTTCTACTAGTTTTAATGGCACATTTCCTAAAAATTTAGGCTTACCAGAGAACCTTTGACAAGCATCACACCTCCTCACCAACTATTCTGCATCCTTGAAGATCGTGGGCCACCAGAATCCTTCTCTCAAGATCTTATGAGCAGTTGTTTTACCCATATAATGCCCACCACAAACTCCCTCGTGCATTTCTTTCAACAACTTGTTAGCTTGATCTTCATCTACACACTTCAAAAATATGCAATCCAAATTCTTCCTATACAATTTACACTTCACAATTACATACTTAATGGCCTATAATTTCAATGTCCTCTTTTGATTATCATTCATGTTATCTGGACATTTCATGTTTCTCAAGTAATAGATGATATCATGGTACCAAATACAATCATCCATGTCACATGTATAGTCAAATTCATAATGATTTACCTAATTTGCATCAAGGTTGGATTGAGCCATCAGTTTTTCCAATCCTTGTCCTCTAATCAATTTAGTAATCTAGAGATCAAAATTGAATTCTTGGATCCTATTGATCCATCTGCATCTTCTTCTAGACACCTCTTGCTGTGAGAAAATATCCTTCACAGCTACACTTGGCACAAAAGCAATCACAACTGCTCCCATCAAGTAACACCTAAAAGTCTTGATTGCTTTCACAAGTGCATAAGCCTATTTTTCATTTATGTCATACTTAAATTCTATAGCCTACAAAGATTTACTGAAAAATGCAATAGGCTTCTCAAAACCATCCTTATTCTTTTGTAACAAAACTATAGCAATAGTGTGAAAAGATGCAAAGGAAAAGATATCCATTGGGACATTATAATCATGTGCCTTAAGCACCGGTGCATCTTTGATAGCCTACTTGATACTTTTTAAAGCCTCATTAGGCTCACCCTCCCAATTGATTGCAAATCCCTTCTTCAACATCTTAGAAATAGGTCTAGTAACCTCTGCAAAATTTGTCACAAACCTCCTTAAGAAATTGACCTGACCAAAGAAGGATTGAATTCCTTTAACATTCTTTGGTCTTTGAATTTTATCAATGGCTGCTACCCTCTCAGGGTCAATTCTCACTTCTTGCTTTCCAACTAAGTGGCCAAGCAACTTACCTTCAATGACACCAAAAGCACATTTCCTTGGGTTCAAAGAAATGCCAAATTCCAAGGCCCTCACAAATATTTTTTCTAAATTAGTGCAATGGTCTTCTTCCTCCTTGGAATAGGCAGTTAGATCATCTTCATATACAACAAGGAAATCATTTATGAAATCTGAAAAGGCAACATCCATTGCCCTCTGAAAAGTAGCACCAGCATTCATGAGGCCAAAAGACATTCTCACATAAACATATGTCCCCCAAGGTGTTGTGAAAGCTATCTTGAATTGCTCTGATTCCTTGACAATGACCTGATTGTAGCCAGAGAGACAATCCATCATAGACATCAATTCTAATCTGCTTACTCTCTGCAACATAGCTTCCATATTGGGCAGACAATAATTATCATTTAATGAGCTAATGTTCAGATTCCTGAAGTCCACACAAAGCCTAATGTCACCATTCTTTTTTCTAATAGGAACAAGGTTTGACACCCAAGAAGAATGCCTTATAGGCTTGATAATTCCAACATCTCTCATCTTCATTAACTCTTCTTGCATCTTGGGTGACAAAGTGGGAATAATAGGCCCTTTTTTTTTCTAGAAAGGTTTAGCATCTTCTTTCAATGGAATAATATGCTAAAACAAATCTTCTCTATAAACCTTTAAGTCATCATATGACCATGCAAAAATATGCCTGAATTTTCTCAATAATTCGATCAAAGATTTCTTTACCTTTTGAGATATATCTCTACCAATGTATACCTTCTTAGGTGCCTAATGTGTTCCAAGATTTATCTCCTCTAGATCAACATGATCTTCTCTTTTCATATTCTTTTGAACTCTATCTTGGTTATCAAAGACAGTCTCCAAAACAACAAGCCCCTTGGGCACCTTGTTAGTTCTAAGCTGAATGACCTCATTGCCAAAGACAACCTCCCTTCCTTCTACTGAATCAACCAAGGCCGAACTATCAAATTCCTAACCATGATACTGATCCTCACAACCCATAAACTTTAAGATATCATTATCATCATAAAAAACTTGCCAATTCTCAATATTATCTCGTATGCTAGGCCTAGCCTAAATTTCAACTTTAGAGATACCATAAAATGTAATATCATTGGGATTGATTGCAATATTGGCTAACAAGTTAGCCATCTTATTGTTACTCCTATCCTTCCACTCAATATTGAAGGCATCAAAATGTTCAATCAAATCCTAAACTAAATTCCTATATTGTTTCAACCTCTTGTTCTTGGAAGCATATACTGACCTGACTTGGGACACCACCAACTCAGAATCACCAACAACACTTAGACACTTAATACCATGCTTTTGTGCCAACCTCAATCCTAACAAAAAAGCCTCATATTCTGCTATATTGTTGGTATAAAAGAAATTCAATGTGAAAGAAAATTTGTAGGTATTTCCATCAGGAGAAATAAGTAAAATAACTCCTCCTACACCATCTTTGCAATTTGCACCATCAAAGTACATTACCCACAAATCACCCTTCATAAAATTAGCACTTACCTCAACAGAGATAGGTGACAAAATAGGTTCCTCTTCAAATATAGAGATCTCTGCCCTAAAAGCATTAATATCAATATCCACAAAACATGTAGTTTCATTATCAATATTTCTCTCAATCATGTGGCATACTCTCGGCTCTCGTTCAATCTTGACAAACTAATCATCAATCTTGAAAGTGGCATAGGATAGATCACACTGTAAACTTCCACCCATGGCAGCATTCCACCTTCTAGATAGTAGCATCCCATAATGAGGAGGGATATCCACCACCAAAACACTCATTGTTAACTCTTTCTCTGGATATGCTGCCAGCCTATATGGCATTGCATTGATAGTCCCAATAACTGGTACCTCCCTCTAATCCATTGCACAACATCTTCCTTGCACTGTATCAACCTTAAGGCCCACTTTCTCCATGATTTTGAAAGGCATGATAGTATTAGAGGCACCACTATCAATCATACAATTTATCAACTTCATTCCATTTACAAGAACACTTAAAAAGATTGGATCAATATTTTCAAGGCTAGCATTGACAGAACTATCCAAGTATATTGGAGAAATTTGAGACACAATTCCCTGAGTAGCAACACCTTTCAAAGCCTTATCCTAAGATCCATTGCATGCAGCATCATTTTTATGAACATTACCTACCCATGCAATAGCTATGTCTTTGTGTTTAGGGATCCTCAACAATTCTGACAATGGAACCTTAACTATAATTTGGGGTAATACAGATAACATATCAATAGGAGTAAAAGAAGGAATCTCAATCTGCACTACCTTAATATCCTTTTTCTTATCTGACACATTAGGTGTATTGGCCACCCTCATTTTTTCAATCTTAGCCATTGTGTTAACTAGCCTCTCAATCTCACTAGAAATCCTTTCAATTCCAACTCCCTTAGGCTCACAATTCTTACCTTTTACATTCTTGAATTTCACCATGTGATCACCTTTTGATTTGTTCTCATTAGGTTCTCTAGAGTTGGTACTCTTTATAAACATTCATGTAGCTTTATAATTTATATTCCTTGCCACCATGCCTCTATTTTGCACTTGGGAAATCATTTCTGTAGTAATCCTATCCATCTCTTCTCTAGATGGCCTTCTCAAATTTACTGGCTCAAAAGAAGAGTTCATATTACATGTCTTCCTATCAATGCCTTCACTATCAGAAAAAACTTCTTGATGAAAAAGGGCCTGATTGTGTCTCTTTATATTTACATCTACCTCTTCATCAAAATCAGAATCATCTTCATATCCTAGATATGAAGAAGCCATGTTGCATCCAACATCATCTTGATCTTCTTCTTGATCTATCTCCTCATTGCCACAATCCTGATTTGCAGCCATAGATTGTGCAACTACACAATGCTCTGCAGAATGAGGGGAATGGCATGCAACACACCAAGGTATGTCCTCCATGACATTTATTGCAGCTTTTTGTAGAGGTCCAGGGGAACCTCTATCATTTTTTCCTCTCACAGCAGGGACAATAGGCTTGCCATCCTTCCATTGGGTGTTGTAGGGGTAGTTCTGCAATCTATTATGCTTATTGAAATTGTTGTTGAACTGAGGCCTCTCATTGGTAGGAGTACTAATGTTCCTATTTGTAGGTGCCTTCAAATCCTTCAATGCATTAAGAACCTTATCCAATTTATCTTCCTCTTGCCTCCTAGCTCCAACATTCTTATCATTTTCCCATTTGTATTTCTTGTCCCCAAACAACTTTGGGTCATCTCTCTTTTCCCCCAATTTTCCTGATATTTCCATATTGTTCTCAATATTGATAGCAATCCTAAAAGCATACCTAAGAGTTCTTGGTTCTTTGTCCCTCAAAAAGTATCCCATTTTTCCATCAAATGCATTGAAATATGTGGTCAGACAGACATTGTCATGCAACCGCCTAACTTGGAACAACTTATGCATACCTTCTAAAATCTCATGTTGAATTCAGCTGTAGATTCATTCTGATTTTTTCTTATGGTATTGAATTCATTCAACATGAAACTAGCATTAGGCCTATCACCATACTACTCTTTAAAACATCTCTCAAAAGAATCCCAAGTATCAATACATTTGTCAGGAAGTCTCTTAAACCAATCTCTAGCATCCTCCATTAGAGATTGAACAAATAATTTCATGACCACATCCTCATGCTCTACCTCATAATCATTAAGCATATCAACAAATAACCTAAGATGCTCTTCACAACTAATAGCATTATTACCAGCAGACTTAGGTACCTTATCTCTAATATCATTTGGAAAAGCATTTGGGTAGCTAGGAATTCCATCAAAACTAATTTGCCTATAGCCTTCTAATTGCATAGGTCTTCTTTGAAAACTTGAACTAGTGTTAACCCTAGGATCAACATTAGCATCTACATTTATTTGTGCATTTGATTACTACCTAGGATTAGCACCTATCCTAGCAGATGAAGAAGGAAATGAACTAGTAGCATTACTAAGTGGAATAGTAGTAGTCATAGATGGCATACCTAGTTAAGTAGTAGACGGGCCAAGAGCATTAGCTGATAAAGCCTTCAAGAATTGGATCTTTCTTCTTTTTTCTGTAATGGAAGCTTCAATTTCAGCCCTCTCTAATTCTCTTGCAAGGTTCTAATCTTTTCTTCTTCTCTCCATTTCTATGTCCTTATTTAAGTTGGGTGGTGGGACCCCGAGTATTGTCAATGATTTACTTGTTTGATGTCCCACCATCTTTTGCTTTCCTTTCTCACCAGCAGCAACATCAGGCCTAGTGATCTCATTCCCATCTTTATCTTTAGGTAAAGGAACATAACTTTGCACTTGTCTAACCACAGGGCCCTGCTTATCAATTTCCTGATCTTGCAGTAAGGTCTCTTGCTCACTCCTCAAGGCATCAAGATTACCAAAGACATCATGCTGCAAAGTTTTAGGAGCAGAAGCAAGCATCTTATTTCTCTCTTTTATTTCATTAATCTTTCTAAGGAGAGACTATCTTTCTATCAAAGCATTCACCTTTTTAGCCTATCTCTCCTCTTGTAACCTCTTATGTATCGCATCCTGCTCTGCCAACTGCAACCTTAATGAATTTAAATCATCAAGATCTACCATAATGTCATCAGAACCTGATGACACATCCATATTAGAAAGATTTTGATATGGGAAGTGGACTTGCCTTGGTCTCATGGGTTCTCCTCCGAAATTGTCCTCATCAAGATCTAAATCAATCTCCAAACCCATCTGTCTAGCTTGTTCACCTTGACCTACAGGCAATGGACCTTTGTCCTGAAATACAACTTTTGGAGTATCATAAAATCTATCTTTAGAGTGACCACCATCTAATCTAGGAACTCTGTCCTATGAACCATCCTCACTTGAGGAAACATGTGGTGCTCTACCTCTAATATTTCTTTGTTCTCTCATGGGAGCACTAGTAGGCTCACCATTCCTTCTAATCCAACTCTTCTTCTCCTATCTAGGCAATTGCTCCAGAGTGACCTCTGGATTCTTTCTAACAAAGGACCTAGTATTCCTCCTCTTGTCCATGATTTAAAACATATAGCACTCGTTCTAACCCTTTTGAGTCACCACCCACCTAGATGGGAAATTTTTTTAACTAAATACAACAAGAAAATAAGAGTGCACTTACAACCTTTATCTCTATCTAGTCAACAAAAGATTTTGACTTTACAATGTAGTCCCAACCAGAAGTCCTAATAGATATACTCCTTCAGTTTTGTTCTCCCCTGTGGAGTCACCATTTCGTTGGGGGTTCCCTTTGATCTTCACTTGTAGATTTATACTTTGATTGATAACTTTAATATAACTTTGACTCTATCACCACTCCAATGTCTACAAGCAAGAGGGCCAATTAACAAGGATCAAGAGAGTTCCTCCTACACTTTGAGCCTTATTGTTCAGGTGGGTGTACCCTTGATTCACTTCTTGAAAGGAATCACTAAATGATATACACCTATATACTCTTTACTAACTGCTTGAACATTTTATCATTTGAATGTTTGTGTGTGTGGTTGATGACAATGAAATGCCTCTAGAGGATGGACTAGTGCCTTAACCTAGGGCAAAGAGTCAACCAATTACATACATCAGCTGAAGATCTTGAATCAAATACTTTTGGGCTCAGGATAAGTGCTTTTCCTATTACCCCTCTCCCTTGAAAACAAGGACATCAGATTCTTACTTGGTTGTAAATTCACTGAACCCACCCAAAAGAATTTTATGCTAACTTTTTTAGGAACTTAGAGATGACTTCACAATACTCTTTGTTTACCAGATGCTAACACACTTTGTGACATTAACATATATGAGCTTAGAACCGAAACAAGAAGACATACACAAATGCAAGATTGGAACTCAATAGTATTTTCATTAACATATTCAGGATCAATATACAATAAAAACAACACAAAGATAGGAAATACCCAAACTCCCACTCCTCTATCAATATAACACTATCAACAACCAGCTGGGACCAAAGAAAGTTTGGAACCCTATCATTCAAAATTCTGTAACTTATACTCCCTAGTCATCTTGGAATTCTCAAAGAGAATGCAACAAGCTATAGATGACTTAGGGTTAGGGTTTCAACCACCCAACCAACTGGAAATAGTCATAAATTTATTATAGGGGTGGAAACATAGGCAACTAGGAGAAAGAAAATCTTGGAATGATCCTCAATCATGAGAAATTCTCTGTGAAGGTAGTGAGAATCACAAAAAAACTCAAAATGTCAACCCTGCAAATGCCTTGAGCACAAAACCACATAGTACAAACCCTACAAATGATCACTCAACACCTTGGACCACAGTGCAATAGCAAGTGCCACCAAACCAATCAAAATCAGTTGTTAAAACCATAAATTATGGTACTTCCTATTGCTGGAAACCCTCTGCAAATTCAAATTTGAAAATAAATGGCTACTTTCATGGTGCATGTAGAAAATTGATGGTCAACATTTAAAATTAGATAAAATTTAAGTCACAACCATTAGATCTCTTCCTTTCACGGTGTTTTATGATCTTAACTCGACTACCACCCTAGGTTTACCCTCTTGCGACCCTACAACAATGCATTTCCAATTCATGAAAAGAAAACTTAACCCACCTTTTAACTCTGTGACCTAGAGACCATAGGAAAACATTAACCTCGGTCCCACATTTAGCAAACTAGTGACAAAAGGTTACCACCAGTTTGTGAAACACTTTATCTATACGCCAGAAAGTTTAGCGATTCTGTAAATGCTTGTTCGCTGAATCACTAAAACACTTAGAGAACCACCGCTATTTCACACAAATGAGCGAAGCCTTCAATTATTTTTCTTACCGCCAAAACATTTATCAAAACTACTAAACCTTCACTTGGAAGATCAATGGCTGTCTGAAGATTGCATACCCATCCAAGATTCTATCAGATTACATGCCCACTGTTAGATTCATAATCTCCTCCCATGTCTGACAACCCTCTGACACAAAACAAAATCAATGGTCATCACAAGATCTTAAGCCTCTAACAAAACCCATAATATTATATGTCATTCATCGATTCACTCACAGGATCAGGACCCATTGACACATCCAAAAACTAGGTCCCATTGACAAGATTCCACCTCATACTACATGGACCAATAAAAAACCTCCAAATCAAAATATGTAGCAAGTGGACCCGCATGAGAAAAAGGCTACGTCATCACAAAAGATCAATGATTGGGGTAAGATCTCAAAATTCTGACACATCCTATGAGAACTTGCACCAACCGTAGGATGGAGATGGTGTCAGAGACCAGGCCCAGAAAAAACTAAGGCTGAAACATAGGAAAAATTAAATGTTGAGACTTAGGCTTTTGGGAAAAATATTAGGTGTAGGGGACTTTAGTAAATAATAAATTTTTTGGGGGTAGAAACTTAGGAAAATTTAACATTGGGGCCAACCAAAATATAAAGCACGTGCCTATTAGGACCCTTAAGTGACCCACAAAAAGTAACATCAAAATAGAATAAGGGCCAAGATTTTTCGAAGGGCTTTGCATGTAATGGCTATTTTTTGAATTTTCTGCTAAGGGCTCTTAGCTAGAAACATGAAAAATGACATAGAGACCACGAGAAAGATGCCAGGGCCATGAAATTTTTTCCACATGCTAACACCTTTCATAATAACTCAGCATTCCTATATACTAGAAATGTTGTTAGCTTCAACTTCCATTTTACACACAAAATGTGAACAATGTAAATAATTATGATGAAGGGTGCTCCCCTTAACACCACAAACACATAACACAAACAAAGAAACAACAACAATTACAAGAATAGAAAATGGCTTCTTATTATCTCCACAAATGTGGAATTACAAATTTCAAAATTACAATATGCAAAGCCACATGGGCATTCCCTTTACAATATTCTATAGGACAAAGCCTTGAATCATTACCCAAATCTACCCAAAACTACTTTGAACTACCTAAGACAACACTACAACCTTCCTTATATAGGCAATTTTCCACTGCCTAGGAAGGTTCTAGAATTTTAGCCAATAAGGCCAACAAAACTTAGAATTATTTTATTTTTCATTTTATTACATCATAGATGGCTCAAAAAAACTATTGAAATGCAAACAAACATTTTGAAGAGAAATTATTTTCAGCCATTTTAGGTGACCCAACTTCGAAAGACCATAAGTCATCACCCATTGACCCGATTGACTATTATAACCCCATTTCAGAAAGGGCACAAAGTACTCTACAACACTTGAATCAAGAAAGCTTCATTCAATCAAAGCTTCAACCTCATCTGAGGCCTCTAGAGCCTTTAAAACTAAGTTTGAACTTTCTGTACCCTATTGCCAATACCAAAAATCTTCAATATCTACAAAGCTAGACTTGATCTGTCAATGAAACTTTACTGGCAAGCTGATATGACCAAAATGAACCTCGAGAGAAGAAAATAGACCATTGTGAGCTTGAACAATAAACTTACTAAAAATAGTAAATTTCCAAAAATAGCAGCTCTACACAAGATAGCCCTTATTGAAAAGAAACTAGAAATATTTTTGGGTGATGGAAGATTTCTCTTACACCCAAGATGCTCCTACATCAGACACTTGGTGTAATTTGAGAAGTGACCCTGTCATGACTTAGGTGTGAAGAGGAAAACCAAGATGGTTAACCTCCTCCCTTGTCAGCCATGATGAATCTTCAATAGGTCATCCTTTCCACTTGACCAGATATTCTTCATATGTCCTATTCCTCATGCTTATGCCAACATGACTATCTAGTATATCCTGAATCTCCTTAATAGTTGAACTAGTTGCTGGAATACTCCACTGTGCTATTGTGATCTCATTTTCAACACCTCCTTCATGATACTCTGTCAAATCTAAAATGTTAAATACTAGTGAAATATTTAGCTCAGTAGGCAATTCAACCTCATATGCATTTCCTGAATCATGCTTTTTCAGTATCTTACATGGCCCAAACTTCTTCATTTTCAGCTTGTTATATGTACCAATTGGAAATTGCTCCTTCCGCAAATGAACCATGACTTCATCTCCAACCTAAAATTCCTTATGCCTCCTTTTCTCATCTTCCTTAGCCTTATACTACACATTCATCCTAGTAATGTGCTTCCTCACCTCCTCATAGATCTGCTTCAAGTGTTCTGCAAAATCCTTAGCTTCAGCACTACATATTTCTCCTTTATCTATCTTTCTCAACTCAGATACATTTCTTGGACTACTTCCATATACAATCTGGAATGGTGATTTACCAATGCTCCTATTAACATAATTATTGTATGCAAATTCTGCTTGTGGTAAAATCAAATCCCATCCTGTTGGCTTATCCCCAACCAAACATCTCAGCAAATTCCCCAAACTCGTATTCACCACCTTTGTCTATCCATTAGTTTGTGGATGATGTGATGAACTGAACTTCAAAATTGTCTTCAACTTCTTCCACAAGGTACGTCAGAAATACCCAACAAACTTAGTGTCTCGATCAGAAACTATGCTCTTTGGCAAACCATGTAGTCTCACTACTTATCTAAAAAATAATTCTGCTACATGAACAACATCATTAGTTTTCTTGTAGGGAATGAAATGTGCCATCTTCAAAAATCTATTAACCACAACAAAAATTGAATCATGTCTGCACTGTGTCCTTGATAAACCAAGAACAAAGTCCATGTTGATATCCTCCCAAGGCTTCTCTAGTACAAGTAATGGTTAATACAAACCTATATTCTTCTTCACTCCTTTCACCATCTGACATACTCTACAACTTTGTACAAACTTCTTGACATCTTCCTACAACTGTGGCCAATAATAATTCTCACTAACCAAAGAAAGGGTTTTATCATGACCAAAATGTCCAGCCAATCCTCTGCTATGCTTCTCCTTGATGAGATTCTCCTCATAGAACTTCATGGAATGCACAACTGACTTCCTCTGAATAGCATACTATCCTGAATGATGAAATCCAACCACTTTGTTCTGTCTAGAGTAATGGGTTCTTTACAACCTTTCCAAGCTTCACAAAAATCAAGATCCTCTAGATATAAAGTCTTGAGTTTTTTGAACCCAACCACCTCAATCTACATCTCTATCAGCAATAGTTGGCTTTGGCTAAGTGCATCTACAACCCTATTAGACTTTCCACTCTTGTGTTTCAAAACAAATGTATAACTCTATAAAAACTCAACCCATTTCAAATGCCTTTCATTCAACTTTCCTTGAGTATTCAAATATTGAAAAGCTTGACGATCAGTATACAAAACAAACTCCTTAAGAAGAAGATAGTGTCTCCACTTCTTCAATGCCTGAACTATAGCATAAAATTTTTAATCATAAACAAAATATTTTCTCTTGGCATCATTTAACTTCTCACTAAAATAAGCAACAAGTTTACCTTCTTGACTCATAATAGCTCCTATTGCAATACCACTATCATCACAATCTACTTGAAATGCCTTATTAAAATTTGGAAGTGCTAAAATAGGTTGTTCTATAACTTTCTGTTTCAATAGTTTAAAACTCTTATCTACCCCATTAGTCCACTTGAACTCTTTTCTATCCACTCTCATTGTTTCAATCAAGGGTCCACAAATACTACTAAATTTTTTTATAAACTTTCTATCAAACCTAGCGAAACCATGAAAAGATCTTACCTCCATAGCACTCCTTGGAGTAGGCCATTCAAGGATAGCATGTCCTTTCTCTGGGTCCATTTTTAGACCTTCTGCTAAAACTACAAATCCCAAATACACTAACTCCTTCACAAAATTGCACTTCAAATTTATCAACAATATCTCTTGGCTTAGCTTCTCAAACACCATACAAATATGCATCATATGCTCCTCTAATGTCTTACTAAAGATCATATAGGTAAACAATGACAAACTTGCTGAGAAATTCTTTTAGAACCTTGTTCATGAGCCGCATGAAAGTGCTTGGTGCATTGGTTAGCCCAAAAGGCATGACTAACCACTCATACAATCCTTCCTTTGTCTTGAAGGAAGTCTTCCATTCATCTCCTTCTCTGATCTGAATCTAATGATATGCACTCTTCAGAACTATCTTTGAGAAATACACAGCCCCACTCAAATAGTCCATAATATCATCCATTCATGGCAATGGAAACCTGTACTTGATTCTAATCTTGTTTATTGTCCTGGAGTCTATACATATCCTCCATTCTCCATTCTTTTTTTGTGCTAATACTGTTGATACAACATAGGGACTCAAACTCTCTCGAATCAACCCCTTCTACAATAACCCATGTACTTGTATGTTCAACTCTTCACTTTCTACTGGTGTCATTCTGTGTGCTACATTGTTTGGAAAAATGGCTCCTAGAATCAGGTCCATCTGATGACTAATCTTTCTTACTAGTGGTAATCCATCAGGTACATTATCAAATACAATATCTTAAAACTCATTCAACAAATCTACAACTTCTATAGGTAAATCTTTGACTTCCTCTTTACTAGCTTTTGGAATTAAAGAAAAACACACATGCTCATGCCTCATACCATCTAGGAACTTTCTTCCATCAACAAAAGTTATTCTTGCACTATGACATACCTTTTCTTCTATGTCATTCAATGGCTTTATCTTATGTTGCACTCCATCCTTTATCAGGGAATAGGTATTTGCATGACCATCATGTACAACACACCTATCAAACTACCATGGTCTACCTAACAACATATGACATGCATCCATAGATATAATATCACACAGTACCAAATCATGGTATCCACCAATCTTGAACTTCACTAGGCATTGTTCATTGACCATGACCTTGTGGTCATCCTACACCCAAGAAATTCGTATGGATGTGGGTGTTTCTATCTCTTGAGCTTCAACTTTTTCACCATCTCTTCTGACACTAAATTGTTAGTGCTTCTGCTATCAATAATCACATCACAACATTTACCTTCACACTTGCACCTGGTGCAAAATAGGCTCCTCCTTTGCTCAGGTTCAATCTCACCACTCAGTAGGACTCTTTTGTTAATCAACCTCTCTCCTATCTTAGCATCTTTAGAATGTGATGATCTAACATCTTCATCTACATGAGCAACTCTGGCCTGGCCTTCATTTCTCCTATCTATCCTTCTTTGGCATTGAGAACATTCAAATGCCCTATGACCTTCTTCTCCATAGTGAAAACATGTTCCACAGAAGCCTCCTCTTCCTAATCCTTGTCCTCTTCCTCTTCCTCTTTGATCTCTATTATTTTGATCATGGAAATGATTGGAATTGTTTCCTCTCTAATTTTGACTATTAATGACCTCATCCTTCTTTTTCAAATCTTCATTTTGGCCTCCATAAGACCATCCACTAGATCGTCCACCATGACCTCTTCCATTTTGTCTGCTATCAAACTTCTTATTCATCTTTTCCTCTACTTTTAGGGAAAACTGGTATGCCTCTTCAATACTGTTCATTTGAACAAGATTCAACTCCTCCTAAATGCTCGACCTCAACTCATTAAGGTAATGAACAACTTTCTCCTTATCAGCTTCTACATGGCCTGCTCTAATGAGGATTCGATAGAACTCCTTTGTATATTTCTAAATAGATCTTCCTGCTTGCTTCAAACTTTGCATCTTCTTTAGTAGGTCAAGCTCATAATCAATAGGAATGAACTATTGTTTCAATTTATCCACCATCTAATCCCATCTTGTGATTTTATATTTCCCTCTTCTATTTCGCTCCTATTGAATATCTTGCCACCAGAGCTTCGCATGACCTTTCAGTCTGGCCTTCACAAATTTGACCCTATCTGGATCCTCAACATCTTCATACTCAAAAGATTCTTCACATTCATTGATCTAGTTGATCAATTCTTCTGGGTTAAGATTTCCTAAAAATGTGGGAACCTCAATCTTAGGGATTTTCCCAATCTTGGAAATGGCCCGAAAAAGTCTTTCTTCTTCTTGATTGAAAACTTTGACTTCTGCTTCCTGATCAGAATTTTCTTCTTCTTCAACTTCATCCTCACTTTCATCTCTAACATTAAGATTTATTCATCTATGAATCTCTTCTTACAATGCTCACACTTGTCTCTAGAGTGCTCTAACCTCGGGCATCACAACACCAACTCATATGCCATGTTCCCTTCGTGGAGGCATTTTCACACTGCTTGTTGAAACCCAAACCACGGTCCTAGTGCAAACTAGCTCACAGTCGGTGATCTATTTACACACTCAAGAACTCCCACTCTGATACCACTTGATGAAGGGTGCTCTCCTTAATACCACAAACACATAACAAAAATAGAGAAACAACAAAAATTGCAAGAATAGAAAATGGGCTTCTTATTATCTCCAAAAATTTGGAATTACAAATTTTAGAATTACAATATGCAAAGCCACATGGGCATTCACTTTACAAAATTTTGTAGGACAAAACCAAAAATCATTACCCAGATCTACCCAGAACTGCTCTAAACTGCCTAAGACAACACTATAGCCTTCCTTATATAGGAAAATTTCCACCACCTAGGAAGGTTCCAAAATCTTAGCCAATAAGGACGACCAAACTTAGAATTATTTTAGTTTTCAATTTATTACATCATAGTCATCTCAAAACAACTTTTGAAGTGCAAACAAAAATTTTGAAGAAAAAATATTTCCCACCATTTTAGGTGACCCAACTTCTGAAGACCATAAGTCATCACTCGTTGACCTGATTAACTATCATGACTCCATTTTGGAAAGGGCACAAAGTGCTCTATAACACCTAAGTCAATCAAGCTTCATTCAGCCGAAGTTTTCACCTCATCCAGGGCCTCTAAAGCCTTCAAAATAGAGTTTGAACTTTTTGTACCCTACTACCAATACTGAAAATCTTCAGTATCTACAAAGCTAGACTTGGTCTGTCAATGAAACTTTATTGCCAGATTGATATGACCAAAATGAACCTCTAGAGAAGAAAATAGACCATTGTGAGCTCGAATGAAAAACTTACTAAAAATAGTAAATTTCCAAAAATAGAAGCTCTGCACAAGATAGCCCTTATTGAAAAGAAGTCAAAAATATTTTTGGGTGATGCAAGATTTCTCTTACACCCATTATTCTCCTGGATCAAATTACTACATAATTTTGTTTAATATCAGATTCTTTCCTTATAGTTGATGATTTTTTATTGGTTCAATTCACACCACTTATGAGGATCATATATAATTCAGAACTCCTACCACTGGGTTGGATTTTACGTTTATGTTTTTGATAGATGTAGATGCTATGTGTGCTTAACTACTATTGTCATTTTCTAAGGTTGGATTAATATTCTGTTAATTCTCTTAGTTAGCTTCATATTGTTCCATCGGCCAACACCCTTTTGCTATTGTCTTTTTAAAAAACAAATAGATAATAAACAATAAATGGAACTATATTAGTTTTTGTGTAAAGAAAGTTATAAACAGAATATAGTAACCGGAATATAAATAGAGATGTTAAACAAAACTAGAGAATAGAAAACAAAGATATCAATAGCAACAAAGATATATAAACCTGTAGAGAGTTAGAGTAGAACATGCATGAATGAAATAAAAAACCCTTTTGTTTTCCTGATAGACGGTAAATCCAACATTATCTCTATTGAGCATTAATGATTGTCATTAGTATCAAAGGAAGTCAAAGACATCAGTCGGTTACTTATATGAACCCAGTCGGTAACTGTAAGAAATACAAGCTAGTCAGTTAAGTCTTCATACCAAGCACCAGACAATTTTACCAAGCATTAGACACCAATATAGAGCAACAATAAACACCAAGAATTAGTGTAATTACTGAGCAGTATTTACAATGTTTATCAAGGATTACAAGAAATGGCATAGGAATCAGAAATGGCACATCTATGTATGCAAATGGCTACAATAGAATCATAAAACTTTTTACCAAGATCGAGGATAATTTAGATATTCATTAAGTGAGATAAGGATCTTATGTAATTATTTGATCTAGGTTATTTTTGTACATTGTAGATATTAGGGTTTTGTCTGAGTTATTGAAACCTAATTTTGTATAAGCGGCATAAAGCAATATGCTATATATTTATATTTTACATCATTTTTATGGGAACTGATGTATGAGTGAAGAAGAACTTGAAGAACTAGCCAACCTTCAAGATTATTAGTTGACAGAGCAAAATAGTATTCACTGGAAATCAAATTGAGTAGAATCAGAGTAGGCTAACCAAGCAATTCTGAGTAGAGATTCACACAGTATAAGGTGATATTGTTAGAAACTGCAATTAAAGCAATTGTTGTATTGTCATTAATGTAAAACCTCAATTGGTAAGACTATTTCTACTTAGGAAAGTACTATATCTATTATGAGAAGGGAAAGAAAGGATGGTAACAATAGCACCTAGGGAAAGGTTGAGTTATCTTGATACTGCAAAGTGTACTTGACTATGTTGTACAATGATGGGACAATGTATTGTTTATCTTAGTAAGATTGAAGACTAAACTGGTAGGCTTAACTAAGAAAAAATGAAGAAATCATATTTAAGCCAAGTTATGTTAGTGTCGACTGAGTTAGTGTATGCTGAACAAAAATCTAGTGTCGACCGAGTATCAGTTAATTGCCGAGGAAGATAGTATATGCTAAGAAAATAGTTTTAATAGTGACCGAGCATTTTACATGAAGACTGAGTGGATGATCATAGTATTAACCGAGCATCATCATTTTTATATTTGAAGAGAATTCAAATTTGGAGCCGATATTGTTGAATTCTTGGATTATGTAAAATGTGTTTACTTTATTTATTGATTGTATGGAAGCATTTAATGCTTTGTAAAATGTTTTATTGTAAATCTTTATGAGATTTGAGATGATTCTAGAAGAGGAGAAAAAGAACATGAAGTGGGTAGATTCAATGAATCTGACCTAACCCTAAGATCTATGAAGGAAATTAAGTAGCAAAAGATAAGTTAACCTAACAGAGAAAAGTATTAAGGGAACCTAAACATTAGGTATGAGAATGCATGGGTGAAGTAGATGCTGGAAGAATAGTAAGTTTTATTGACTGTATAAGTTAAAAGCCTAAAGAAGAAGTGTGGTGATTGCTTGAAGAAAAGTTCCAAGAAGATCAAAGATGGAGATGGCAAAGTTTCAAAGTTAGTAAACCAGCATTTGTGTATGAAATTGGATCTAATATTTGCAAAGTGAGTTGTATGTTTTTTAGATCAATACTGCTGCTACTTTCTAACCCTTGTAACAGTCAAAATCCTTTTAACAAAGGTTGATCTAACAGTCATATGTTAAATCCTTTGAACAAGGTTGCATTCTAATGGAGTGTATGTAAGTCCTGTAACAAGGCTCACTTTTAACAGGATGATTGAAATCCTTTAACCAGGTCACACCTGACAGTGTGTATTGTAAACTTTGACAGGGTTGGCTTTTAACCGAGCTCACTTCAGAAGAGTGAAAATAATAGTAGCATGTTACAAAGTATTTTTTCCCATATTGGGTTTCCTCTATAAATCCTAGTGTTAATACTTGTGTGAATGTTTTGGTTTGAACATTTTTATGTTTTACAAGTTAGTTATAGCTGGGTAGTGCACTGTAGTGTAATATGTTTCTATTATTTAATCAATGATGACCGAGTTTATTTTGGTTTCTTGATCTAATTTAAGGAAAAGTTTTTGAAGTTATTTTATACATCAGGACCTACGAACAAACTGATTCACCCCTCCCCTCTCTGTTTTTCTAAATCATATTAACAAATATATATTTAGTAATTTATTGATCTATATCAAAAAAGTTGAGTTGTCATTAGTAGATAATTACATATTGCTTTCTAATCATTGTAATGAAGTTTTTGGTAAAATCTCCTAACAAAGTAGACTTGACAGTCTTTTTGTAAATCTTCTAACCGAGTGCACACTCAAGAAGTGTTGCTAAAATACTATCACTAGGTAGATCTAGCTAATCTAATATGTTACTCCTAATAGGGTAAGATCACTAGAAGTGATCAAAACTTGTAGCCCTAACAGAAAAACATTTTCTATTTGCAGTAGTGAAGAATTTGTTGGCATTAAGCAGTATTGCCACTAGTGACAACACTTATTAGCATTCTGGGTGTAAACTAAGAAGACAGTGTAAACCGAGCAGACAGTGCAAACCGAGCAGACAGTGCAAACCGAGCAGACAGTGTAAACCGAGCAGACAGTGCAAACCGAGTAGACAGTGCAAACCAAGCAGACAGTGCAAACCGAGCAGACAGTGTAAACCAAGCAGACAGTGCAAACCGAGCAGACAGTGCAAACCAAGCAGACAGTGCAAACCGAGCAGACAGTGTAAACCGAGCAGACAGTGTAAACCAAGCAGACAGTGCAAACCGAGCAGACAGTGCAAACCGAGCAGACAGTACAAACCGAGCAGACAATCAGGACAATGAAAACCGAGTAACATCTTGTCTACCGAGTCACCAATGCTTACCGAGTTCAATACCTACCGAGTGATCAGTATGAACCGTGCCTTCACTTCTACCGAGTGCATGATGATGCCGAGTAATGCAGTGGATGCCGAGTATCAGAAAGTCACCGAGTCAGTATGAAGGAACTGAGTAACCATATTTGGGCCGACTTAGTAGCACTTATGTTTATTTGTCAAGCCGACTGTGCAATTGTAATTGTAATTAATTGTTTGAAACCTGTATATAAACAATGATGTAGAAATAAAAGAAATATGTACAAGTAATGAAATATATGATATAGAATATATAAAAGAATAAGCGAATTGCAGAAGGCTTCAGAAGTATAAGATACAGAAAAGACAAATTCATCACAGAAGGTGATCAGTACATCAGCGAATCTCATTCAGCAATCCAGTTGCAAAGCAGAGATCTACTGTTTCATTCTAACAGGTGAATCAGTACTAAATCCTTTAACCGTGTAGACTTAACAGTCTTTGTATAAATCTCTTTACCGAGTGCATACTTCACTGTATGTTTGTAAATCCTTTAACAGGGTGGATTTAGCAATCCTTATTGCTCCTAACAGGGCAGATCATCGGAAGTGATCAAATTGTAAGCCTTAACCGGCCAACTTTATTCTGCAGTATTAAAGCTTTGTGGGTTTCATCCCCACCCCAGTTTTACTTTCTTTTGGAAGGTTTCTGGGTAACCAAATCCATGTGTCTTTATTGTGAATGCTTTTTAAGTTTCATGCTTTCTGTATGCGAAGGTTAAAAATAAAATACATGTTAAAATTAGAAAAGAATTTGGAGTTACTAATTCACCCCTCCCCTCTTAGTAACTTGGTTAATTCCTGAATATTTCCAACAATTGGTATCAGAGCTACATTGGTTCTCAAGACAAAGCTTAACTAGCTTGAGCAAAGATCCAGGACAATGGAGGTATTCAAACTGAACAAGGTGATTGAAAATGAAAAGCTAGATCTGGAAATGGCCATAGCTAAACTCAAAGAAGCAAAAAAACATCTTTCCCAATCCCTAAGAAGAAGGAAGGAACTTGCAAATCAGATGAATGATCAGAATTACATTGAAGAAAAGATTGAAGATCTTCTTCCCTCAAACAACTCAGATGAAGCAAACAATGCTATCAAAGAACTCCTAGAAAAGAATGGGTCTCTGCAGGAAGAAGTGAGAAAATTGTAAAGAGAACAAGAACTACACTCTACAAGATTCTGTGAGATCTTGGAACAGAAAAACAAGTTGAAAGATGAATTAGATGAAAGAAACATTGAAGTCCAAAACAAAACCCTTCAGCTAGAAAACCTAATTGATCAGATCTCTCATACAAATGAAGAAATTCTAAATCTAAGTTCAGAAATAGAAAACACAAAAGAAGAACTAAGATCTGAAAAGGAAATCAATCTAAGATTGATGGATGACCTAAATGCTGAAAAAAAAATCAATGAAGGAATGCTGAAAAGTCAAGAAGACTTGAATCAGCTGTATGAACGAAATCTTCATAGGCAAAAAGGAAAAGCAGGACTTGGATACAAAGAAGAAGGCGAATCCTCTAAGCAAGGTACTAAAAGAAATCAAAAACCTACTTGTAATCATTGTGGTAAAATAGGACATACTTCAAATAAATGTTGGAACAATGAAAAAGCAGAATTCAATGGAAAATGTTATAGCTGCAATCAACCTGGTCATAAAGCAAATGAATGCAGGGAAAAACCTAGATTCAGAGGTAATTGTCACAAGTGCAACAAACAAGGTCACAAGGCATCCGAGTGCAGATCCAAGATATTTAATCCAGCAGAACAAATTGTGAAAGCAATGTTTGGATGGGACTACAACACCTGGTGTAGATGTCATTACTGTGGAGAATATGGACACATTGGCATGAATTGCATAAAACATCATCTAAGGAAAAGAGATACTACCATAAGATGTTTCAAATGCACTAAACTCGGTCACATAGCCAGAAACTGCATGAATGCCAGTGAAATTGAAGAAGGAAAGAAGAATGAAGCAACTAAGGTCAGGAAACAGGTCAGACAAAAATGGATTCCTAAAGCTACCGAGCAATCCAGTCCAAGTATTGGAATGGATGGCTCTACCGACTCAGACTAAATTTCCAAGGAAGCACTGGAACTGTACTCTCATAGATCAATCTCAAATAGTTCCAGAACTGAAATTAAAAGAAAAGTCTAAATCAGCATGCAAGATGCAGTGAAATCTCAGCGAGGTCGGTATAGTCTTCACCGAGCGAGGTCGGTATAGTCTTCACCGAGCGAGGTCGGAGCATTATGAATTCTCGAGTTCACCGAGTTGCGAAGTCTCTTCCGAGCAATTAATTCTTGGTGGGTGACAGTCTGTCAGAATTCCTACCCTAATTTGAAATGAGCATTAATGACAGAATTTTAAACAAAAAGCAAGTAATCGAACTCATTCTTCACCACGAATCTTTAAGCACTTTGAGAGAAGAAAACTTCAAGGGCAACCCGGCGATTTAATACTCTTGCGAAAGGAATTTTCTGTGAGCTACCATGGCATCATCCAGCACCTCAGCGAAGAAAGGATCAGACATGTTACTCTAAGGGGAGTGGAAAGCACCAGATTTTAAGATCGTGCCCGCAGTTGCAGCCGCCCCAGATCCAAACGGAGCTCAATCTCAGATTCCTCCTAAGGTACTGCTTATCAATGATATCCGTAATCATTTTAACTGTTCTATTCAAGAAATGGGAAACCTAGAACTAGACATTATGCGTGAGGAACTATGTGTGGATGGTACTTTGAAACCCGAGCACAAACATCTGGAAGATAAGGGTTTAGTCCACATTGCACATCTTCCTCGAAACTTTTGAGATAAATGGGTTAGGTACATTCTCAGCCGAGTACATGATGGCAAGATTTGGCTTGAGCAACCTATTGAGATCACAAGGAAAATGATTCATCATGTTACCGGTCTTCCCATGTTGAACAAAGCGAAAACTACCAAAACCCTAGGTCGGACGGAACTAGAGAAGAAAACCCTAGCCGAGTGGGATGGTAGAGGCATGAAGGTTAGCAGCATTACCGACGCTGAACTGAAGTTTGGTACACATATCATTGCACACAAGATTTACAGTTCTAGTCGACAGAACAGTGTCTCATGTGAAGCTGTTGACCTAGCATACAAAGTGGTCAAAAACAACTTGACATTTGACCTAGCAGACTTATTGTTGAAACAATTCAACAAGAACATGGAAAGCATCAAAACTTCCAAAAACAATCCATGTAAGTTTGGATCTTTGATAGTCTGTTTATTCTTCTATGTTCAGAAATTCTTCCCTTCAAAAGGAAAAGTTGTATGGAGAAAAGATGTGCCTGTACTTTATGAAATTAATGAATACATCACAGAAATGGGTGAAAACTTTGAAAGCATCATGGATAATTATTTTGAGTCTTTCAAAGAGAAAATGAATGACAGATTTCAGATTCCTTAGAAGTTGGTGGAAGATTACAAAGATGATATCTGTTTTATGGTACATTGTGATAATGTGTATATTCAAGCAGTTAAACCAAGAACTGTGTATGCAAAACCTCTTCCTTATGAGGTAAATATTGATGAAACCAAGAACATTATTGAAGCACTTCTAAATCAGCCTGTCAATCCCAAAGCCCCATATTTTGGAACATATGATGAAGCCAAGATGAGAATTGAACTAAGCATAAAGCTTCCACAGGCGGTAAACAAAGGAAAGAAAAGAATAGCTAAAATGCAAATGATAACCGAGGAGAAAGAAGAAATAGGTGAAAAAGAAGAGGAAAAGGATGAGAAAACAGAGGAACCAGAACCTGCAAAGAAGAAAGGAAAAGTTTTTATCACTAAGGCATCTGTGCCTCCCACTGCTGTGTTCACAAGGAGAAATAGAAGAGGAAAGGCAGACAAGGCAGAAAAGGCAGAAAAGGCAGATAAGGACATAGTATTCAAAAGGCCTCCTCTAACCCTTCAAGAAAAGCTCAAACTCTTCAGAGATGGATCAGGATCTGGAGTTAGTAACATAAAATCCTTGAGATATGAAACCAGATCGGAAGCAGAGCAGAAGGAAATAGAAGATGCTATTGTTGAGAAGATGGGACAGTGGAAATACTCTCCTGAAGAAATTACCCCACAGGTTCCTGCAGTTCTATTGAATCCGATAAGAATGAGATGGAGCAATGCAAGGCAAACTGTAATAGACATATTTGATCAAAACCTAAGACAGTTGATGCCGAGCCTGAACAATGATGAAGTGAAGAAGGCACTAAAAGAGAATGAAAACAAGATGACACTGAAGTTCAATACTTGTTTGATTTTGATCAACAATATTGAATCGGTTGTGAAGGCTGCAAAAGCCACATGGAAGAACATTTACCACCTTCACCAACCGAGCATTGAAACTGTAATTATAAAGGATATTGAAGATGACAGCGATGAGCAAGAAGAAGACACTGAGGTAGATGATACTGTAAGGATAGCAGTAGAAGTCATTGCATCCCTTCCTACCTCTCCAGTGAAAGTCTCTACATCCAGCCCAGAGACACCTTCAAGCATGGTTGTGACAACTTCCACATTTGTCCAATCATCCCTAGCAACATCAAAGGCAGCTACCATTTCTTCTACCGAGCTGCAGTCTCCTGTACCAGTAAGTTTTCCATCTTTTGAATCATCAAGTGTAAATATTGTAAGTTCTCCAGTAGAAAGTATACCACTATCAATAGCCAGCCCTATTTTATCTACTATCACTACTACAAGAGCATTAAGTACAGATAAGCCTAAGGCTCTACCGAGTATAAAATTTTTGGGTAAAAATATAGTTGAGGATATAGACCTAGACGAAGAGATAGAGATTCCTACTCTAGATTTTGCAAATCTCTCAGCAGACCAGATGCAGAATATAGGTGAGATCCTCCAAAGGAAAGCAAAACAAAAGAAGCTTAAGGAGGAGAGAGACAAGGAGTATCAAATCATCAAGGATGCTAAGGACATTTTGTCTGATGCATTAGGCATTAAAGTAGACTCCTCCCAGCATGTTTTGTTACAATTGGCTGAAGCAATTGAGAAATACAATGAGGACTCATCCGGGACAGAAAAGTTAGTTGAAAGAGCCGAGAAGAGATTCAACAATAAAGTGCTTGAGCACATTGCTTAGCACATAGCTATTAACCAAGTGGAATTGTCTTCAGTTTTGTCTAACACAGAGTCTATTTATTCGAATGCTACCTCTCTTTTGGCCAGACTATGCAATTTTGCCGAGTTCACAAAGGATGTCAAAAATAAAATGAATAAAATGGATGAGGATATGAAGATTAGCATACAGAAGCTGCAACTTGAACCAAGTTCAAGCTCTGCTCATCACATGAAAATTTCACATCTATCCAATATGCAGTCTGATCTATTGAAAGAAGACTCAAGGATCCGGTCCACACTGCTAGACATCCAACACATGATCCTTCCCATCATGAATACAATGTATAAGAACATTGAACATTCCAGAACATTGATTCATGACAATCAGTTCTCCATAGCAGATCACATGATTGAACTCTCTGCAGAAATCCAAATTGCCATACAAACATGTAAGATTCTGCAAGAAAGTTGGGACAGAACCCTGGCACTAATAATGAAGGTACATTCTGATTTCTTATCAAATTTTGGATTCTCTCTGTAAATAAATTGTATATGCACCTTTGGCATTATCGTCAAAAAGGGGGAGATATGTATAGAAGGAGAGAGATGTATACTGTATAGATTTGTATAAGAAATAGTTAGCACATTGAAAGGGGGAGACAATGTATTTAGCCCTATAACAAAGAAAAATTTTGAAAAATCAAAATAAAACTCAGCATGATTCGGTGTATATAAATTTTGGCCAATAAGTGTTTTTGTCACTAATGCCAAAGGGGGAGATTGTTGGCATTAAGCAGTATTGCCACTAGTGACAACACTTATTAGCATTCTGGGTGTAAACCGAGAAGACAGTGTAAACCGAGCAGACAGTGCAAACTGAGCAGACAGTGTAAACCGAGCAGACAGTGTAAACCGAGCAGACAGTGCAAACCGAGCAGACAGTGCAAACCAAGCAGACAGTGCAAACCGAGCAGACAGTGTAAACCGAGCAGACAGTGCAAACCGAGCAGACAGTGCAAACTAAGCAGACAGTGCAAACCGAGCAGACAGTGTAAACCGAGCAGACAGTGCAAACTGAGCAGACAGTGCAAACCGAGCAGACAGTGCAAACCGAGCAGACAGTGCAAACCGAGCAGACAATCAGGACAATGAAAACCGAGTAACATCTTGTCTACCGAGTCACCAATGCTTACCGAGTTCAATACCTACCGAGTGATCAGTATGAACCGTGCCTTCACTTCTACCGAGTGCATGACGATGCCGAGTAATGCAGTGGACGCCGAGTATCAGAAAGTCACCGAGTCAGTGTGAAGGAACCGAGTAACCATATTTGGGCCGACTTAGTAGCACTTATGTTTATTTGTCAAGCCGACTGTGCAATTGTAATTGTAATTAATTGTTTGAAACCTGTATATAAACAATGATGTAGAAATAAAAGAAATATGTACAAGTAATGAAATATATGATATAGAATATATAAAAGAATAAGCGAATTGCAGAAGGCTTCAGAAGTATAAGATACAGAAAAGACAAATTCATCACAGAAGGTGATCAGTACATCAGCGAATCTCATTCAGCAATCCAGTTGCAAAGAAGAGATCTACTGTTTCATTCTAATAGGTGAATCAGTACTAAATCCTTTAACCGGGTAGACTTAACAGTCTTTGTATAAATCTCTTTACCGAGTGCATACTTCACTGTATGTTTGTAAATCCTTTAACAGGGTGGATTTAGCAATCCTTATTGCTCCTAACAGGGCAGATCATCGGAAGTGATCAAATTGTAAGCCTTAACCGGCCAACTTTATTCTGCAGTATTAAAGCTTTGTGGGTTTCATCCCCACCCCAGTTTTACTTTCTTTTGGAAGGTTTCTGGGTAACCAAATCCATGTGTCTTTATTGTGAATGCTTTTTAAGTTTCATGCTTTCTGTATGCGAAGGTTAAAAATAAAATACATGTTAAAATTAGAAAAGAATTTGGAGTTACTGATTCACCCCTCCCCTCTCAGTAACTTGGTTAATTCCTGAATATTTCCAACAGAATTTGTGGGTGTCATCCCCACCATAGTTTTTACCTTCTAACAAGGGTTTTTGCATTACCAAAATACTTGTGTTATGGGACTATTATATTGTTGATTTCATGTTATTTACTTTTACAACTTGATTAGATGAATGATAAATGCATTTGATACAAGTTATTATGGAAGGTTACTACTTATTACAGTTTTAGATTTGAAAGGTTTATAAGTGAAATTTTTTGTAGGCATTGATTCACCCCTCCCCTCTTAGTACTCTATCTCTCCTAATCCAACAATTGGTATAAGAGAAAGTTCTCTTGTTGGATACTTTAACCACTGAAGGGTAAAGATCTAGTCATGGAGATGTATAAGTTAGATAAAACTATAGAGAATCCAAACATTCAAATGTAGATGTTTTTTGAGCCGTATAAGCAAGCTAAAGATTGATTGAAGAAATTACTGGTTGAAAGGAAGAACCTAGCTATTTTGCAAAATGAGATTGGTTAGCATAAAGAAGTGATTGACGATATATTTGATCACATTGGATCTAGTTCAGGAAGTATTTCTAATGAATCTGAAGTATAGTCTCTAATTTTTCTAAAAAGAATCTTCACTTAACTAAACAAGTGAAAGCGCTAAAAATTGGCTAGGAATCTCAGATGGTAAGAATGGTAGAAGTAATGAAGAATGCTAGATAGGCTGAGCAGGAAAGGAATATAGCTATTGAAGATCGAAGACTGATAAATGAACAAGTTCAAGCAATAGAAAGTGAGATTCATAGACTCACCAAGCACCATTTTGAAATATCAAATCAGATGGTGATTATGAATCAAGAGGTCAATCAAGTTAATGGTGAATTGTCAATAAAACTTGATGATATAGGAGTTCTCAAAGAAGAGAATGAAAAACTAAGAAATGAAATAAAGACACAATAGCATCATCATGAGATGAATAAATTGGTTGAGGATAGTTCTAAAAGGATTGATGATTTTTTGATTAATCAAAGAAGATTTGGAAGCAAAGCTGGAATATGCTATACCAGTGAAGGAGAATCATCACATCAAGAAGAAAAAGTAAAAAACAATCAGAATCAAACACCTAAAGTGTTGACATGTTATCACTGTGGCAAACTGAGACATACTTGTAATGTCTGTAGCAGCAAAGCACTAGGTAAACCTCCAGTCACTCCTATATTTAATGGATATTGTTATTACTGTGGAAAATTTGGTCACCAAGATTATGAGTGTAGAGCTAAATAGATCAAGAATGCTAATAATCCTACTATGGAGAAATTATGTTACACTTGTAATGAACATGGACACACTAAACGAGAGTGTAAGGAAAAAATGAAGCAAGTATGGACTCCGAAGTAGAAGACACAATGTAAGCCTTATCAACTGAAGAGACAAGGTAACTCTTATGTTTGGGATTACAACACATGGAAAAACTATATTGCATGTGGTAGATATGGGCACATTGCAGAAAATTGTAATAGGAAAAGATGGGCTAGAAAATCAAGAAGTTGGACAAGCACTAGAATGGCATGTTTGCATTATCATAAGGTTAGTCATCTAAGCAAGGAGTACAAAGACCAAGCACTAGAAGAAGGTCATGCATTTGAGAGTGGAAACACTATTACAGATATCATGAGAACAAGGAATGAAATGTGGAAGAAAGCATAAAATGAGAATGATAAGTCAAGAAATGTTGTCGGTGAAACCTCATCCACTGGATTGGGTGACATTGGTAACTCCACCTAAGGTGATATAGGTATGTATGGGAATGACATTTCAAAATGATCACATTTTACATATAGTTCCTTATACATGTTGTGCACATACCAAATCTGCATGAATAAAGATGGATTATGGTTTATATGTTTTGAGCTAACAAAGTTACACAGTTGGTAAAAGTTAGACTGAGCATTGGTTACCCATTAGTAATCACTATTCAAGGTTAACTGAATAATAGTATCAACCAAGAAAAGAAGTCATGTGTTAACTGAGTAGATGAAATTTTGTAGTTGTCACTAAGCTGACATTTTTCCTCAACTAGAAAGTAGGTCAAGCATTTATTGCATAAATTTTTGAGTAGGAATATCAAAAATTCTATAAATACATGGAAGACAAGGTTTATTTTTCACATTGCGATTTCGGAGAGCTAAAATTTCATAGAGAAAGTTCAAGAAAGAATCTTTCAAGAAAATTCAAGAAGTTGCAGATTGAATTGAGCACATTCTTCAATACATTCCAAGTAAGTTGAAACCCTACCATGCATATTCTTCACACTTATCAAAAACCTAGTTTGTTGAAATGGCATCTACTACGAGTTCTTCTAAAGTTGTGGAAGAAGAAGTTAACTTAATTGTGTCAGCAAGCTAAAAGGAACCTCATTATAAGTTACACCCTAAAGTAGCTTTGAAAATAGATTCAACAGACACTTTTTCAAGCATCCCACCTAGGGTTTTGTTAACTAAAGACATATGATCATACATACATTGTAAAATTGGGGAAATAGGTGATTTCAATATATATGTTGAGTATCAGGCACTTTGTGATGAGAAAATAGAACTGAAACCAAAGAAAAAAATTGTTGAAACACTTGGTCTTACCAATGCCCTAAATTTCCCAAATAATTTTAAGAACAAAAGGATTAGGGTTGTGTTGAGCCACTATCATGAGGTCACATTTTGGCTAAATAGACCAATCAATGTTACAAAAAGAATGATTAGCAGGGTTACTGGTCACCCTACTACTGATAAAGCCAAAGCATTCAAAAGCTCCTCATGAGCTGAGATTGAGAAAAATATTGGCATGACATGGGATGGTAGAGCACTAAAAGTTGGATCAATTGTGGATCTTGAAGTTAAGTTTGTAGCACATGTAATTGGGTACAAGATATTTTAGTCAAGCAGAGAAAATAGTGTACCATGTAGCACAGTCAACATTGCTCACAAATTCATAAAGAAGGGTCATCAAATAGACATTGCTGAGCTAATACTAAGACGGATTGAAGAAAACATGAAAACAATCAGGACACAAAAGTCCAATACCTATAAGTTTGGATCATTACTTGTATGTTTATTTTTCTATCTCTAGAAATTATTTCCCTCTATTGATCACACTGACTGGATAGATGACACACTGATCACTTCAAAAAATTTTGATATTATGAAAGGTCTAGGAGATAATGCTGAAAATGTTATAAATAGTTATTTTGAAGACTTTAAGGTAAAGATGAATTTAAGAAGTAGAATTCTGAGTTCATTGGTGAAAAAATATGAGATGAACATTTGTTTCTTAGTGACCAACGACCACACTATGATAAAAGCAGTTGAGCTAAGAATAAAATGGCTAGCACCTATGGGCTACAAAATGGATCACAATTATAGTTTGAAATCTATTAAAGCACCGCTATTATTATCGAAGGACAAAAAGGTTGAAAGGTTTGGAAACTTTGAAGAAGATAAGTCTAGAATAAAAATAGGTGTGGTCATTGCTAAAATGATAAGGAAAGAAAAGAAAATGAAGAAATTTTTATTTGAGAAGTTTAGGAATGAATCTAACTCATCTAAGGAGTCACCGGTTGAAACTACAACTGAAGGTTAGTTGATGTTGGCTAACAAATCATATGATAGTGAAGAAACTGATTTCAAAGAAAAAAAAGAACCAATACTGGTTTCTCCCACTCAAGCTCCAAAGAAGAGGCAATTGCCAGCGCAAACAGGCGCATGCACAAGGTCATCAACTATAGCTTCACCACCACAGAAGAAGGGAGCTTTGAAGGTAGAAAAATGAAAGGCTTCTACACTAACAAAGACGTAAGTAAAGAAAGGACCGAAGGTGGTAGCAGAAGCACTGAAGAAAAGGAGAAATTTAATAAGAGGTAAGGAAGACCTAGAGGATGAAGAACTTAACAATGAACAATTCAAGGTTGTTAGTAACAAAGTTAGATCTATAGATGAGGTTGCTACAGATATAATTGAGAATGGAGATCTCTCTGATCTGGAGCTGAAGCAATTTGACAAAATGTCAAATGAGGATCAAAACAAATTTGAGGAAGTAATCATCTAGATGATGATTCACTTTGAACGAGCTCCATTAGAGTTTGAAGGATCACTGCCCAAGACATTAGAGGAATGAATAAATCAAAAGTGTTCATATGCCTTGCAAACTAAGAGAAAAAGAAGGGAACAAATTCTAGCATCGGTAGCACCAAACCTATCTCTTGATGGGATTAAAGAGCTTATGGACACTTATGTGTAGAGATTCAAAATAAAAGGCTGAGCTATGCTAGTATTAGATGAGAATTTGGCAGAAGTTGATGAGTTTGGTCAACTCATCTGGACTTCAATTCTTGTTGTCAGAGAGCAAAATGAGAAAGCTGCATTTCAAAATTTGTCTAAAAAGATACAAAATTCCAAAGGTAAAGGAATATTCATTGAGGATAATGTAGCGAAGAATATTAAAGAGTCAAAGGTATCATTTACCGAGGCAATTGATACAATAATTGGTCAAGAAATTAAGAATAGTTCACAGGATGCACCAAATCCAAAAGTGATTCAGATAGAAGACACAAATAACAAGGATGTACTCATTGAGGACATCACAAATAGTGATCCTGATGATAGGGATGAAGATGATGATGTGTATAATGGACAAGAAAACACATAGGATGAAGCACAAGTTACCAAGTGTGCATTTCCATCACTACCGGGTGAGCTTCCTGTACTTATTGAAGCTGTAGAGATTCTATCTCAGGAACAATCTGATGGCTTAGACCCCAAGAAACCAAAAGATACAATAGGGGAACAAAGCACCGAGACACTTGTAGAGACAAACAAGCCTGAAGGAAAAGAGGCTATTGAAATAGAAACACAGGCACAAGAAGAGCCCAAAGCAACTAAGGCTACCCCACTTGACACAACATTAGAGGCTCCATCTCAGTCAACTAACACATAGGTTACCAAGGAGTAGAAAAATGAAGATAATGTGTCAACCGGGAATAACACTTTGAGGGTAGAAGCAAAAGCTATTGTTCTAGTTGCCAAGAGTTCACCACAAGAGCTAGAGAAGAAGAAGAAGAAGAAGAAAAAAAAAAAGGAAAAGGGCTAGTCACTCTAGATGAAGTCATTGTGATACCTGAGTATGACCCAAGGACCATTACCCCCAAAGAACTAAGAAAACATGGGGAGTTATGCAAAAGAAAAGAAACATAGGAAAAGTTGAGACAAATGAGAGAAAAGAAGGAGATATTAGAAAATGTCTGGGATATCTTACAATAGGTGGTACCTGGGATAAAAATAGATGAAGATACTTTGATTATGGACCAACTCACTACTCTTGCTAAAGGAATAAATGCCCCATATGTTGATGCCAACAAGAGAATTGAAGAGAGGGCTGAGTTGAAGTTACAAGATAAACTTGCAAAGAGAATAAGCTAGGAAGTGGCAATTAACAAGGTTAAGCTATTAGAGGTAATAACTAAAATTCAGTGTATTACTAAATTAATTTTTCAAATCTTGTTTAAGCTATGCACTATGGACACCTTCCCTACCGAGATCAGTGAAAAGATAAAACAATTTCAAAATGAGATCAAAGCCAGTGCACAAGCCACTACAATCGAGCCATAAGATATTTCAAAGCATATATTGAGAGTTCACAAACTCAAGCAGTTGATAGATCTCAGGAAACAAGAAGAGAAAGTTAGTGATCAGGTCACTAAATTACAAAATGAGCTCCTACCCTACCTGAATTTTTTTTAGAAGCTTATAGTCAAGGCAAAAATGCTTGTTGCAACACCAAAGATTTCTATCTTGGATAACATCTTTGACAAGCATGCACAAGTCGGTCTTGAACACCTCAAGCTCTCACCAACTTGAAAGAGGAATGGGAAAACCTCTTGGAGTCATTAAAGAAAACCCATTAGTAAATTTTTGACAAGTTGTAAGTATACATTTTTGTATTTGGCATTAATATCAAGAAGGGTGATAATAATGTATATGCCAAATATGTAAATAGATGCTAAGTATACTACACATTACCAGGAGCATGCACCGAGGGGGTGTATTTAGAATTTTTTTTTTTATATGTATATATATATATATGGTGGAGATATAAGTTTTGAGACTTAAGGTCTGTATACATTAAGGTTTTGATACTAATGCCAAAGGGGGAAATTTTTATCTCTATTGAGCATTAATGATTGTCATTAGTATCAAGGGAAGTCAAAGACATTGATTGGTTACTTATATGAACTGAGTCGGTAACTATAAGAAATACAAGCTAGTCGGTTAAGTCTTCATACTGAACACCGAATAGTTTTACCAAGCATCAAACACTGACATCGAGCATCAGTGTAATTACTGAGTAGTATTTATAGTGTTTACCGAGGATCATAGTAAATGGAATAGTAATCAGAAATGGCACATATATCTATGTAAATGGTTACAATAGAATCAAAAAATATTTTACCAAGATCAAGGATAATTTATTATTGAGATACTCATTAAGTGTGATGAAGATCTTATGTAATTATTTGATCTAGGTTATTTTTGTACACCGTAGTTCTTAGGATTTTCTCAAAGTTGTTCAAACCTAATTTTGTATAAGTGACATAAAGTAGTATGCTATATATTTTTATTTTACATCATTTTTTATGTGAACTAATGTATGAGAGAAGAAGCACTTGAAGCACTGGCCAACCTTCAAGATTATTAGTTGACAGAGCAGAATAGTATTAAGAGGAAATCAAATTGAGCAGAATAACTGAGCAGTTCAGATTAGAGATTCACACAGTATAAGGTGATATATATTTAGTACTTTATTGATCTATATTAGACAAGTTTAGTTTTCATTAACAGATAATTACCTATTGCTTCCTAATCATTGTAATAGATTTTTAGGTAAAATCTCCTAACAGAGTAGACTTGACAGTCTTTTTGTAAATCTCTTAACCGAGTGCACACTCAAGTAGTATTGCTAAAATCCTATCACTAGGTAGACCTAGCTAGTCTAATATGTTACTCCTAATAGGGTAAGATCACCAGAAGTGATCAAAACTTGTAGCCCTAACAGGCAAACCTTTTCTATCTACACTAGTGAAGAATTTGTGGGTGTCATCCCCACCACAGTTTTTACCTTCTAACAAGGGTTTCTATGTTACCAAAATAATTGTGTTATGGGACTTTTGTATTGTTGATTTCAAGTTATTTAATTTTACAAGTTGATTAGATGAATTATACATGCATTTGATACAAGTTATTATGCAAGGTTACTATTGTTTATAGTTTTAGATCTCAAAGGTTTATAAGTGAATTTTTTTGTGGGCACTGATTCACCCCTCCCCTCTTAGTACTCTATCTCTACTAATCCAACATTGTTGAGAATGGGATAAACAAATAATAAAAACTTGGTTTGGTAGTGAACCATCCAAAACCCAAAAAAAATCAAATCTTTCTAAAGAGAGTTAGAAAATAATGTCAGATCTACATAAAATGAAAACTTGTGACAAAATTTAATCAAATGGGATATCCTTTGAATGGTACCTTCATGCAGATACTCAAAACAAGGATTAGCTAGCTCTGATACCATGTAATAAAAATAGAAAAAAATGAAAAGTGCTAAAGGAAACAATTGAAGAGAGTGTAGCAAAAGGAAGTATTTTTCCATAAACTTGAAGAAAGAGAGATTGCTTCAAGATCAATCAGCAAAACCATCAAGATTCTGCAAGATCAACACAATGAGAAAAGGATTTTGAAATGGGAAAAACTATGAAAAATCCCTTGTGTATAAATATGAATGAGGCAAAAATCCTAGAGGAGAGAGAATGTGGGCAAGAAGCTCATTACAACAATGAGAGAGAAAGAATTGAGAATAAGTGAAAATAAGTGAGAAAAATCACCATGAGCACTGCTAACATGAACACAATGACCCATAACCAAGGTAAGGGTAAGTAAGGTGATCATGCTGATGGAAAAGATTACACAGCCACCTACATGAATTATGATAAGTTTGTTGGATGCATCTCCCAGGTAGAACCTACCATTAATTTCATCCATGTGCATGGTGCAGACAATCAATGTGTGGCCACTACATGTAGGGGTATAATATATGTCATTGGTTTTAATATTGTTTCCTCATCTAATGTATAATATAACCTCATAGAACACCTTAGGAATACCCTTTCCCAAATCTTCAACCTGGATCTGATCTGTACCTCACCCATTCATCAAGAAATTATCAATAAGGTCATCCAAGAGGCACATTCCCCCATAGACATTAATACCACTTAGTTCAAAAATATTGTGGGATACTTATGTGCATCATATGCCCTTTCAATCAACCTTCTAAAATGCTATCCATAGAAGTAGACCACCATCTCCCACTCTGCACCGACGTCATGGTTAATGAATTCACTATCAAGTGGGTCATGATAGATAATGGTTTGGACCTCAACCTATGTACACTAAATTTCATCAAACAAGTAGGATACATTGAAGTAGACATATCACATGAGTTCATCACCATCAAGGCCTATGATAACTTGGAGCATACTTCAGAAGGTACCATTCTTTTACCCCTCAAACTAGGTCTTGCGATACAAGAAAATATATGTTACATTGTTGATATTGACCTACCCTATAACATCCTCCTTGGTCGATCATGGATTCATTCCATAAAATATTTTCCATTCTACCTATCATCAGTTCACCAAATTCCCACACCAAGGCACCAAAATCATAATCCATGCTAATCTAAAATCCTTCACTTATTGTCATCCATTAGAACCCTCATTCCCTCACTACACCAATTGTTCTGACATTGACATTGGCACTTTTGTCACTAGTTCCTCCCAATCCCATTGTGATCAAGAAACAATCCTTGTCTCCACCCTTTCTACTATCAAGATCAATATTGTGGTGACGATAGCCTAATTGATGCCTTTGTAGTAGGGAACCTACCACTTGACCCAAATACTTAGGGGTGCCCATCTCACCAAAGAACAACCCAACATGAACAATCTAAAACCAATAAATTTGGCTCATCCATGTTCTTATCACATGACATCTTGAATAGTCAAGAGATGGAGGCCAATATAAAAAAATACCTATACAAAGATCCCCCACCTTGTGACACTAAGATTCTCAGATACTTCAAAGATAAATACCCCACATCACACAAATGGGCCACTGAATAATGGAATTATCAAGGTAGTGGTACATGAACTAAAGAAGGTGGTATAAATGACCCACTTAAAGCCTCTCATTATCCAATATATGAAGGCCTTGGATTTGGCTAGAACACCACTCTCCTAGACATACAAGGTCAAGATACCATGACTAGGGGTACTAATGTACACAACATTATGCTCTTGGATATCCAGGGTTAAATCATAGAAGTCAAAGATATCTTGGAATAGGAAATAAAGAAATCTTATGATGATATATTCAATGATGAAAATATTGTTGGAAACAATTGTCTGAAGGAAATTGCTACTCAATTATGTATTGTCTTTGATGTCACACAATGTCATAGTCCGTAGCAATCTGCTTCTACCGAGCTCAGTCGGTCTGCCAGACAGGAATATTAGTGCTTACCGAGTCCACTCGGTCATCGAAGAAAGTTTAGTGTTTACCGAGTTCAGTCGGTCATCAAAGAAAGTTTAGTGTTTACCGAGTTCAGTCGGTCATTGAAGAAAGTTTAGTGTTTACCGAGTTCAGTCGGTCATCGAAGAAAGTTTAGTGTTTACCGAGTTCAGTCGGTCATCGAAGAAAGTTTAGTGTTTACCGAGTTCAGTCGGTCATTGAAGAAAGTTTAGCGTTTACCGAGTTCAGTCGGTCATCGAGGAAAGTTAGTACTTACCGAGTTCAGTCAGTTATCAAAGGTAAAGGATTGTTGGTGTTTACCGAGTTCCCTCGGTCTCTGAAAAATTATAAAAAGATATGGTCACTGAGGACTGTCGGCCCTTGAAGGATTTTTGCAAATAGAGTTTACTTAATTCAGCCGACTGTTATACTAAATAATGTCAATTCGACTAATCCAAAATCATATAAATAAAAGGTCAAATGTGAAAAGTATATATACACAGCAGAAGATTTACAGAAGAAAAGAAAAAAGGTGAATGCGAATTTGTGAAGGATGTTCAGATATCCTTGAGGTACAGCAGAAGATTTACAGAAGAAAAGAAAAAAGGTGAATGCGAATTTGTGAAGGATGTTCAGATATCCTTGAGGTGCAGCAGAGATTTATTCAATCAGAGAGGATCAGACTTATGCAGAACAGAGATCTATAATCAGCAAGACAGTTGCATTATTATACAGGTCATTTTTTTTGTTACCTTCTTATCATTGTAACAGTGAATTCTAAATCTCTTAACCGAGTTGGTTTAACAGCCATAATGTAAATCCTCTAACAAGGTGACAATTCCATTGAATTGTTTTCAAGACCTCTTACCAGGCCACTCCTAGCAGGGTGTTTTAAATCCTCTAACAAGGTCACACCTAACAGTGTGTTTTGTAACCTTTTACCGGGTTAGCTTCTAACCGAGCATCACTTCAGAAAAGTGAAAATCAGTATCTAGATACATTGGTGGTTTTTCCCATATTGGGTTTCCATGTTAAATCTTGTGTCTCTTGTGTTCTTAATTGCTTCCTCAATCATATACATGTGCTGATGAATATCTAAATATTGCTAATACTTTCTGCTTCTTCAAGGTTACTGCAATCTATTTACCGAGTGCTAAAACAGATAACATTGTTAAGATATCCTAAGGGATCTGTAAAGAATTAATTGTGAAGTGTTTTTATGGTTGACTGATTCACCCCCCCCCCCCCCCTCTCAGTCACTTCATCCATATTCCATCAATTGGTATCAGAGCTTTTGGTGCTTGCAGGAAGGGTTTCAAAGACCTAAGCTAAAGATCAGGATGTCTTACAAGAGGGAAATTCCAAAGCTTAACAGAGATAACTTTTCAGCATGGAAAGGTCTCATGCGACTTCATCTGGCTTCCATTGGTGATTCAGGATGCAAATACATTGATGAAGAGTACACAATTCCTAATGGCACATTAACTGTTGAAGACATTGCAGATAAAAAGACTCACAACACCATGATGATAGACATTGCATCTGCTCTCAGCTATGAAGAATTTGATGATATTAAAGACTGCACTACTGCATATGAAATGTGGGTGGCACTGAAGAAAATATATGGTGGTGATGCAAATGTGAAAAGAGCCAAAGCAGAAAGCCTAAGAGGACAGTTTGACAAGATGAATATGAAGGAAGATGAAAACATTGCAAAATATGTTGAAAGAATCAAAGCAAGTGTAAGTGCAATTAGAGCTTCTAGAGGAACAATCTCAGATGAGACTGTTATAAGTAAGGTACTCAGAACACTACTCCCTATCTATGCAATAAGAGTATCAGCTATTCAAGAAAGAAGATGTGAAGCAAACCACAATATAACTTTGGATGCTTTAGTTGGAAGATTGACAGCTTTTGAATTAGACAACTATGATAACTATGTTCCTAGTTCCAAAAATATTGAATCAGCATTTGAGGCCAAGGTGTCACTAAAGAAGAACAAGAAAATTAAAGAAGTTCAGTCAGAAAGTGAAGAAGAATCAGAAGAAAGTTCTGATAGTGATCTTGAAATTGTAGAAGCATTACTTGCAAAGAAGTATTCTAGAGGGAAAGGTAAGTATAAAGGTAAAAATCCTTTAATCTATTTTTCATGTGAAGAAATTGGACATATTGCAGCTAGGTGCCCAAACAAGCAAGTCAAAGAAGAAAAGAGAAGTCACAAGTACTATGGCAAAAAGAATTTCAAATCATACAAGGATAAAGGTAAGAAATCATGTTTTATGGCTAAAGATTCTGATGATAGTGAAGAAGAAATTGTCTTTATTGCTATAAAAGATGAATCTGATGATGATGAAGATAAGATGGCACTTATTTCTCATATAAGCAAAGATGATATATGGATAATAGACAGTAGATGTTCACACCACATGACTGGTGACAAGACAAAATTTGAATATCTAGAAGACTATGACAATGGTAATGTAAGATTTGGAAACAATGAACCTTGTTGTATAAAAGGAAAAGGAAGAATCTCATTAACCAAAGAACTCATATGTGATAATGCTTACTGGGTTGAAGGACTAAAACATAATCTTCTAAGTGTAGCATAGCTAATCAACACTGGTTTCAAGGTTGAATTCATGAATGGTCAAGCAAGACTGCTGGATGGAAAAGGAAAACTCATTGGATCAGGCAAACAAACAAAAGGTAACTAATTTTATCTTGATCTCAATGAATATTCATGCTTTATTGCTCAAATAGAAGAAAGTTGGCTATGGCACAAAAGGTTATGCCATGTGAATTTTGATAACATGATAAAAATAAGCAAATTCAAGAAGGTTAGAGGCATTCCTACTTTGAAGAAACCTGACACTGGTCTATGTAAGAATTGTCAGATTAGCAAAATGAGTAAAACTAGTTTTAAGAGTAAGAACTATCAGTCTAAAGAAATTTTGGAAATTGTGCATACTGATTTATGTGGACCTATTGGAATACAAAGCTATACTGGAGATAAATTCTTTATTCTTTTCGTTGATGATTATTCTAGAATGATGACTGCCATGTATTTAAAAGAAAAATCAGAAGCATTTGAAAAGTTCAAATGGTACTTAGCAAGAGTAGAAAAAGAAATAGGGAAAAGATTGAAATGCTTAAGATCAGACAGAGGTGGTGAATTCATCTCCCATGATTTTAACAACTTCTGCATTGAAAGAGGAATCAAAACACAAGTATCAGCTCCTAGAACTCCTGAGCAGAATGGAATAGCAGAAAGAAGAAATAGATCTATTATGGATTGTGCAAGGACTCTAATGATAGAAAAGAACATCACTATAAAGTACTGGAAGGAAGCTATCAGCACTGCAGTTCATACCTTGAACCGAGTACAATTGAAGAAAGACACATTCAAAACTCCTTATGAATTATGGTATGGCTATAAACCTAATGTAAGTTACATGAAAATATTTGGTAGCAAGTGTTATATCTTAAAAGAATCCAGAAGAAATAAATTTGATGTGAAAAGTGATGAAGGAATATTCCTAGGATATTCTAGCAAAAGCAAGGCATACAAATGTCTGAACTTATCTACTCACAAAGTCATAGAAAGTATACATGTAAAATTTGATGAGTTTGCAGAAAAGACTGAGGAAGAAAGCAAAAGGGAACCTGAGAACTACAGAAGATTCATTTACATTGAACCTGAAACACTGACAGACACAACTATCAATAAGGAAGCTATATCTACCGAGCCGAGCATAGTTACCGAGTCACAGGAAGAAGTTCGAACCGAGTCACAAGAAGAAATTCAGACCGAGTCTCAGCCTGAAGTTACCGAGCAAATATCTACCGAGCCCGAGCAACCTGAAGAAGAGATCCTAGAAGACAACAGCATGAATCATTCAAAAGGCAAGGAACCTATACTAGCCAAATATGTCAGAAGACATCATACACCAGATCAAATCATTGGAAACAAATCAGATGGTACTATGACAAGAAGCAAGCTAAAAGGTACATGTCTACTTACTGATTTTGAACCTAGAAATATCAAAGATGCATTGGAGAATGAAAGTTGGATTGAAGCAATGAATGAAGAATTAGAACAAATACAAAGGAACAAAACTTGGACTCTTGTACCTAGACCTAAAGATAAGAATGTAATTGGAAAAAAATGGGTATTCAGAAATAAACTGAATGAAGATGGTCAAGTATCTAGAAACAAAGCTAGACTGGTATGTAAAGGTTATTCTCAAGAAGAAGGTATAGATTATGGAGAAACTTTTGCTCCTGTTGCAAGATTAGAAGGTGTAAGAACTCTACTTGCTTATGCAGCACACAAAGGATTTAAGGTATATCAGATGGATATAAAATCTGCATTTCTCAATGGAATTCTTGATGAAGAAGTCTACATCGAACAACCTGAAGGTTTTGTTGATCCAGACAAAAGGGACATGGTCTACAGGTTATACAAAGCATTGTATGGTTTAAAACAAGCTCCTAGAGCATGGTATGAAAGACTCCATAACTATTTGATCCAGATTAATTTCAAAAGAGCTAATGATAACAGCAATCTGTATATTAAAGAAGGACCGGATGACAAAATTATATTGGCAGAAATATTTGTGGATGATACTATATTTACAGGGAATGAGGATCAGTGTAAAGAATTTTCAGAGCAAATGAACAGAGAATTTGAAATGTCTATGTTTGGTTTAATAAAATTCTTTGTTGGTCTTCAAATTCAGCAAAGCAAGAATGGTATATACATTACTCAATCTAAATACATTAAGGAGATACTTAAGAAGTTTGGAATGGAAGATTCAAAACCAGTTGGTACACCCATGTGTACTGGACTGAAACTTACCAAAAATGATGATTCAAAAGAAGTTGATCAGACCCTATACCGATCTATGATTGGAAAATTGCAGTATGTAGTACATACAAGACCTGATATTGCCTTAGCAGTCGGTATAGTAGCTAGATTCTCAGCAAAACCTAAGGAAAATCACATGATGGCAATCAAAAGAATCTTAAGATACTTAAGAGGAACTGAAGAGTATGGTTTGTGGTATAAATTTGGAGGCAATCTAGACTTGAAAGTGTTTACTGATGCTGATTGGGCAGGAAACATTGATGACAGAAAAAGCACAAGTGGTGGAGCATTTTTTCTTGGAAAAAGACTAGTATCCTGGACTAGTAAAAAGCAGAATTGTACATCTCAATCCATAGCCGAAGCAGAATATGTTGCTACTGTAGTAAACTGTTCAAATATTGTTTGGTTTAAACAGCTATTAGAAGGTATGAAGGTTGAAATCAAAGAACCAGTTGTTATATTTTGTGACAATACCAGTGCAATAAACATTTCTAAGAATCCAGTGATGCATTCCAAAACCAAGCACATTGCTATTAAATATCACTTTGTCAGAGAATTGGTGCAGGACAAGGAAATCAGATTAGAATATATTCATACAAAAGAACAGATTGCAGACATTTTTACCAAACCATTACCTAAGGATGCATTTGTGTATCTAAGAGGTAAGTTAGGGGTCATTCCCCTATCCGGGGCTCACTAAATATAGTTTTAGTGATGCATCAACCAGAACATGATTGAAAATCAACCTATTGATGCAGCATATTAAGGAATCATTGCATATGAATCAGTACTTGAGGTACATTAATTTTCACCGGTAATATGTGAATTGTCTTTGGCATGTGTTGTCAAAGAGGGAGATTGTTTACTTCTGTCTTTGCTATTACTTCAAGAAATTTTCATTAGTCAGAAGGAAGAATTTTTAGGATACAGGAAGTTTGCTGACAGAGGGAGATTTGAATCCAAACCGAGCTAACTCTTTCAAATTTCTTATGCTATGACATATTGTGTTGCCATCAATGCCAAAGAGGGAGATTGTTGGAAACAATTGTCTGAAGGAAATTGCTACTCAATTATGTATTGTCTTTGATGTCACACAATGTCATAGTTAGCAGCAATCTACTTCTACCGAGCTCAGTCGGTCTGCCAAACAGGAATATTAGTGCTTACTGAGTCCACTCGGTCATCGAAGAAAGTCTAGTGTTTACCGAGTTCAGTCGGTCATCGAAGAAAGTTTAGTGTTTACCAAGTTCAGTCGGTCATCAAAGAAAGTTTAGTGTTTACCGAGTTCAGTCGGTCATCGAAGAAAGTTTAGTGTTTACCGAGTTCAGTCGGTCATCGAAGAAAGTTTAGTGTTTACTGAGTTCAGTCAGTCATCGAAGAAAGTTTAGCGTTTACCGAGTTCAGTCGGTCATCGAGGAAAGTTAGTACTTACTGAGTTCAGTAGGTTATCAAAGGTAAAGGATTGTTGGTGTTTACCGAGTTCCCTCAGTCTCTGAAAAATTATAAAAAGATATGGTCACCGAGCACTGTCGGCCCTTGAAGGATTTTTGTAAATAGAGTTTACTTAATTCAGCCGACTGTTATACTAAATAATGTCGATTCGACTAATCCAAAATCATATAAATAAAAGGTCAAATGTGAAAAGTATATATACACAGCAGAAGATTTATAGAAGAAAAGAAAAAAGGTGAATGCGAATTTGTGAAGGATGTTAAGATATCCTTGAGGTACAGCAGAAGATTTACAGAAGAAAAGAAAAAAGGTGAATGAAAATTTGTGAAGGATGTTCAGATATCCTTGAGGTGCAGCAGAGATTTATTCAATCAGAGAGGATCAGACTTATGCAGAACAGAGATTTGTAATCAGCAAGACAGTTGCAATATTATACAGGTCATTTTTTTTTGTTACCTTCTTATCATTGTAACAGTGAATTCTAAATCTCTTAACCAAGTTGGTTTAACAGCCATAATGTAAATCCTCTAACAAGGTGACAATTCCATTGAATTGTTTTCAAGACCTCTTACCAGGCCACTCCTAGCAGGGTGTTTTAAATCCTCTAACAAGGTCACACCTAACAGTGTGTTTTGTAACCCTTTACCGGGTTGGCTTCTAACCGGGCATCACTTCAGAAAAGTGAAAATCAGTATCTAGATACATTGGTGGTTTTTCCCATATTGGGTTTCCACATTAAATCTTGTGTCTCTTGTGTTCTTAATTGCTTCCTCAATCATATACATGTGCTGATGAATGTCTAAATATTGCTAATACTTTCTGCATCTTCAAGGTTACTGCAATCTATTTACCGAGTGCCAAAACAGATAACATTGTTAAGATATCCTAAGGGATCTGCAAAGAATTAATTATGAAGTGTTTTTATGGTTGACTGATTCACCCCCCCCCCCTCTCAGTCACTTCATCCATATTCCATCAAATATCCCAGGTAATTCTATCCTCCATCAACTATCCATAAACCCCATTGACTTCCCACCCATCCATTGTGAACTCATTGACTATGAGAAACCAATTATTTCACATATTGATGGGTTCCAAAGCGAGGAAGTGCTCCAAAGATTCATGGGGGAAACATAATAACAACAAGATCATAGAAACATTTCAACACATGTATACAAGATGGACCCTAAAGGATACTTTTGAGAAGAGCAATTTTTCATCTACGAAATAAATAATTAAAAATAACAAAATGTGTCTTTTTTTAAAAACCCCTCTAGGGAACATCTTAACTCCAAAAAAGTAAAAATAAAGGGTTTATCTTCAATAGAAAACCTATTTTAGGAACCATAAGATGAATAATTACCTCTTCCTCCCATCCATGATTACAAGCTAGAGGAATCGTCTATACTCATCGAAGAAACCAAGCGTCTTAACTTGAGAACTGAGGAATTTCCTAGAATAATATACATCATAGCATTACTATCTGAGGCAGAGGAAACAACCTTCACATTGCCTCTCTAGGAGTCCACAATAAAATTCTCATGAGAATATGATCACATGTATGGATTAAACCCTAACTTGGTTGTGTTATGAATGGGAACACTGAGAGGGGGGTGGGGGGGGTGAATCAATGTTCACTTAATTTAATCTTTTTTTCTTTACTACTTAAACTTAACTTGAATGAGTAAGTACTGAAATGAACATCAACATAAATAAGAAACATTAACTCAACACATAACACCAATGTGGTTACGTGGAAACTCAAATAGGAAAAAACCCAGGTGGGAATTGACACCCACTAATAATCTGTACTAGTGTTTTATGATCCTTGTTAGAAGATCCTTAACCTTGTTAGGAGTTTCTTTACAATGTATTTAGTAGAGTGACTTGGGCAAGGGTCAGACCCTATTAGGAGCCTTTTACAATAACCCTATAAGGGGTGTGGACACACGATCCTAGAGCTCATTACTCAAGTGGTGAAGGCTACAAACTTATGATCTCAGATACACACTATATCTGCTGGATGAACTGGCATTGTGACACTTCTTGTCTAATCAGTTCCTTTGATGCACTGATGCTTTAACCTCTTGGAAAGATATAATACATCTTAAAAACACTTCACATACTTCTTCTTTTCTTATTTCAACCCTCTATTCCCTTTTTATACTTTATTACAACTACGCATCTAATATTTATATGCGCATAGAAAACAATTAACTAGGTCGGCCCTTTAACCAATTACACACAACACTTCCAATTGAACTAGCTCAAGCATGTTTACAAATAAAAATAATTGTATTTCTATAACCTAATTACAATAGGTGCATAGCCCTTACACAAAAATAATATAACTGCTAACCAAAAATACCAACAATCGGCTACTTGGATTGTTCTTCTTTGGCATTCACTTTCTGTGCAAATTAAACTCTCTATATCTTCCTCATACTGAATCTTATGATCATGCACTCTTATACCTAGCATGAATATGGTCTTACCAACTTAACTTCTAGGGTTCATACAATAATTTTTTCGTATGCATGTGTGTTGATGCTCTGACCTTCAGGTACTCTGTACACTGTCCAGTCTTCAAGACTTAGCCAATTTCTAATCTTCTTATCATGAGCGTTGACTCCAAAACATCATATGAATTTGTTCCCATAATGAAAACACTATATTAAGTCATATACACCAGTATAGTCAACTTTCCAACAATCTTCCCCTTTTTCATTGATTGAAACAAAGGAATATGAAAAAGTTACTAACTATCCCTTGATACAAAAAAAAAATACTTAATTGTACTATATCTTATATCTCCCTTATATCTTCTTACCATAAATTTTCTTTACATAGCTATAGCTCCATATTATATACATACTCCCCCTTTGACATTAATGACAAATGTGTTACTAAACTGAATTTGTAGAAGTACTTACATTGAAATTACATCTGGGTATGCAATCTATAAATTTTGGATCTCTTTCTTTGAAAATGCAATCAATGCATTGATTGTTTGGAGATGGGTGCATAAGGCATATTGTAGTTTCTCCATATTCCCGAAATCTAAACTATGACCTTGATCATATGTCACCATGGTTGCATCGATCTCCTTGATATTTTGATTCAACACATCTAGGGAGGGCACAAGAGCATTTCTAAGCTGAGTTTTCCTAGCCATTATCTTTGACATCTCCTTTTTGGCCTTCTCAATTTTGTCAATTTGTCCTTGATATACATTGTTACACATGTTTACATCAGTAGAGGTATCTTCTACTGACTTCCTCACTTTTTCAATCATGGTCTCTACTTCTTGGATCTTCTTGTAGTGATTGGCTATCAACTTATCTCGATCCATACAGTCAGCAATAATTTTCCTTCCTTTGGCTGGAAACTCTTTCAAAGTTTCTTGTCCAACTTTGAGTGAACTGATGCCTAGTGAGAAGTTTCTGACTAACTCATTTAGTCTTTTCTTCATATACTTCTCCTCTACAACTAATGATGCTAATTCTTCCAAGTTAGAGAAATTACTCTTGAACAGTGAAAGAATTGCACTTACATCATCAATAGAGTGTACCTTGGACAATTTCTTATCTGCTGGTAAAAAGTTGTTCAGGATAAATTTATTGATTCTACAAGGATGGGATTCCTCATTTCCTATTTCTCCTTGGCCTTCTCCATAGCTAAGACAATGAACTTGATCAGGTCTGCTTCTCCCCATGATTCCAAACTAGTGGTGTCAGGTGTCAAGCTTGACAACAATGATGCCGAGGGAGTGATAGGAGTGCTATCTATCACTTCTATTTTCTTTACTTTGCTTAGTATTTCAATAGATGGCTTATCTATTGTTTCATTTCCTTTTTCCTCTTCTTTTTCTTTCTCCTCTTCCATCTTTTCTTTCTCTTTTTCTTGCTCTTTTTTTTTAATTTCTTTCTCTTCTTATTTTTCATCTACTATATCTTCAATGTGTACTTCTTGTGGCTTGGGTGAATTGTTACCACAAAGGATTTCAACTTCTTGTGTGCTCACAAAAGCTTCCTCAAACTTATCCAGGTCTCTATCTGTGGCCACCATGGCTATTTCTACATTGTCAATGATGACAGTGTTATCTTTTAGTGACTTTATCATGGGTGCAAACTTTTCTACCTCTATATGTGTTTCTAATATAGGCGCTGAATCTTGAGGACCTGTCATTGATACCTTTATGGTGTCTATCTCTTTGGCTTCCTTAGGAGGCACTTGAATTGTGTGTACAATAGATGGATACATGTGTCTCTTCAAGAATAGCTTCTCAAAGGATTTCTTTGTCTCTTTAGCTACAAACTCATAATATTTATCCATGATATGCAGTGTTCTTGTCTTAGTCTAGAGGTGTGGTTTCACCAAATCTAACAATGGGGCTTTTTCTTAAAGAGAACATACTCAGAGACTTTCATTTAGAATTTTCTCTCTTATTATCAGATCTTCCTCATTTTCCTATTTCTTCAAGAATTCCAAAATGTTCCATACATTGTCTAGAATCAATGTTTTTAGTTCTAGGACTATCTTTTCAAACGTTAGCATATGTTTAACAATCATTCTATGAATCTTTGATTTTTCAATTTCACTATAATTCTCATAGAAACTTTCCTACTTGATCAATTTTGCCTTCATCAACTATCCTTGTACTGAACACATTGAGACTAGGTTTGAAACTCACTTCTGGAGCTCCTTAAGTGTTTCTCTTGCTTCTTGTTTCTCACCAGGATGGATGACTAGTGTTGATCTCTTTCTTCCTCTTTGCTATTGTCGTATAGTCTAGAGGAGTAGTAAGATCAATTATTACTATGGGCGTAGGAGGGGAAACATCAGATTTACCCTTCTGATTGTCTAATTTCTCAATTTTCACCTTCTTCATCTTTGGATCATCAGATTTTGTCTTTGTTGTAGCTACACTTTCTATTTCCAAAGCAATCTTCTCTTGTCTTGCTTTGTCTAGGTCTTATTGAGAAAATCCATGAATTTTCAAAATCTCTGAAGTAACCTTGGAAATGTTTCTTTTTTGTTGTTGTGTTGTTCAATATAGCATCTAATTCTCTTGTTTTCTCTTCATAAGTCCCGCAACTAGGTTCATTGAGTTTCTTAGGTGCTGACAATGAAACTTGAGCATAAGCCTCTAGGATAGGCTCTTCAACTTCATATCCTAGTGAGTGAATCCACATTGTTCTTAGTTCAAAAACCTCCATGCATGTTGTATCAGTCTCTACCATGAGACAAATACTATCCTTGTATTTTTCAAATATCTTTTTAGGTATCCTATACCTCTTTTGCATCTTCACTCTGAATGTTTTCAACTCCAATTCCATATAATCCTTAAGGGTACTTTATGTGGATTCCTTTAAGGATATATGTGGTGTAGTGGGAATGGACTTGTCTAGATATAAATCAGACACTTTTCCAAGAATATCAAAGTACATATAGATTATTAGTGATCCAAACCTCAATATCTTGGTCTTGTCATGCTTGATGACTCTTATGTTGTCTATTAGTTGTGCGTGCAAGATCTCACATGGATTAAACTCTCCATTCTCTCTTACCAACCTTATTACTTCTAGAATGGTGGCCACTGACACACTGTTTACTCTACTGGTGTGGTGGAACCTATATCCTAGTATCATGGACATCAATTTGATGTCTTTCTCCTTTATAGGCTCTATTATCATTCTGCACCTATCACTTCTTGATTTGAAAGTTTTCTAAACTAGTTTTCTCACATCCTTGCCTACTAGAAGAATGATGCCTTTCTTAGAGAGACCTTCCATCTCATGAATTAGGTCACCTGTGATCCTTACTGGAACTTCACCTATCTAGAATAGGTCATCATGAATCCTGCTAAGTAGAATCCTTATCCATTTAGACTCATAGAAGTCATATTCAGATGAATATTCAATTATCAGGTGTTTTTCAAGCTATGAATACTCATCCATGAAGGTTTTATCAAGTTTCATCATTGTTTCCATGTGCCCTCTTATTCTATCCAAGCCTACTAGTTCCTTCTTACAATATATGTATGCCCCGATATCTTCCACATGCATAACACCCATGGGAGTGTGGGAGAATGAACCTTCTAGGTTGTCTAGTGTGGATTTGAATGGATGCCTCTAAAATACATATCTCTTCTTCTCCACCACATCAAATACAATGGGAGTAGCCATTACTTACTTGTACATCACTTTCCAAATGATCTCAAAGACTTTTGAATCGGCATGATAGATTAGCGCTTCCAAAACTGATTAAATGCACTTGCTAAACATTGGTGAATCAATCTGCAATCCTTCACACTCAAATGCTAGGGCTCCTCTACTCTCTAATCACTTTGAATTCAAATGAAATGAGAGAACTAGAAGCTTCTATGTACTTTAAAGTAATAATTCAGCCATTAATGCTTACCGCGTAAACTAGGCTATGACTGATAATTTCCAACTTTAATTGTGTAATCAATCAGCTAGTGTGCTCTTGCACATAGGTTATGCTAGTCTCCAAAAGGTTAAGTCCAAAGGATCATACTCTTAGGGTGAGTATACTGGTCACACAGGGGTCTAGAGCTAAATTAGCTCCCCCTATGACCCTAAGGGCCATTCATCTGGATGTAGAGGGTGTGTCCACTATGGATGCATCCAATACATGCTCATTAACTTTATCCTTCTCTGCCTCTAAGAAAATCATGCTCACATCTTCTGAAGATTTCACAAACTTGACTTCTCCTTCGGTATCTAGTATTGATTCTTCTGGCATTTTAGGGATTTCTTGACTTTGCATCCTTGATCTACATAATTTTGAGATGTGTCTAGCCTTTTCACATGAGTGAAAAATAACTGGAGGCCTTATATTCCTTGGTGCATTGACACGGGTTACCATTTTACCCTATCTAGCTGAGTGACCATTATAGTTACATATCTAACATGTAACATTATGAGAACTTCTTATTCTTTTGACTTGTTTTACCATTCATAGCTCTATGACCAAATTTATTCCATGAATAACACTAACCATTGAAAGGTCTTACCTTTGTATAGTTCCTTTCTATATGTCCATGCTTGTTATATGCATAACAGGTTTGATCTACTAGCTTGTGCTCATTCTTGGATGGTTGAACATGATCTTTAGTCTGACTTCTAATCTCCTTAGTGTTGGTTCTTTTCCTTGTAGGACCAAACTTGAATCAAATAGTTGGGCTTGAAACACAGGTTAGGCACTCAATCTTGACATGAAAAACAAACCAATTGATGAGGATAGAGAGAAATCCTCCTTCTTCTTTGAGCTCCACATTCACTCAGGTGGGTATTGCCTTATCTGCACATTCAAGACACCTCATGAAAAATCAAAGGCCTACAGATAGATTAATGTGGAATAGAAATCAATCTCCTATAGGTATCTTGTACCCTAATGATAGAAAATCTCATGCAATAGCCCTACTTGCATGGGATGAGACTGAAACCTGGAAACCTATCCTACCAACAAGAAAGGAAAAGGGTGGAGATGAAGGGAAATTTTTTGAAAGAATTGAAAGGACCACTGAGATATCCTAAGTCTCAGATAGACCAGTGCCTTGTCCAATGGGCCACAGAGTCAAATACCTTATTGCAAGAGAAAGCTATGAAACAAGAACATAATATACCCAATATGTTGATGCCTTACATCAATCACACACCATGACCAAACTCAACTTAACACCCACCTATGCATTCAAGCATGCTATTATCCATTCAAAGGATTTTAACCCTCCCCTTAGAAGAGACCTATGAATCAGACAATACATTAACCAGCATCCACCTGAAGACAAGCATGACCTATCCTTGATATTTTAGCTCATACATGCATGAATACTAACCCTAAACCAGTTATCTTTGCGAAGGCAACTTCACTTCCAAACACTTAGGCAATGCAAACAAAAAGAATCAAACACCCTTGATGTATGATCAATGGACTTAGAATTCAAATGGAGATAGCTTAGTAATAGTAACAGTATATCATATCCTCATACATAAGACAAATATGTTGCAATATGCATCATATTCTCTGAACCAGCAATGGAAGAAGAACACCCTATATGCAGAGAGAAGGAGAAATCTGTAGAATAGAACCTTTCACTAGAACTAGAAAGGAATTCTAAGCTGGAACCCATTCAAAGTCAAAATTTCTACAACTTATACCACTAGCTGCCTTGGAAACCCAAAATAGGTTGCAACAAGCTACGGACAACTAGGGCCAAGCTTACAATGGCTAACCATAGCAAAATTTCAAAAAACCACTGGAGGGAAAACCAACACCAACCTACAAAAAGCCTCAAGCAACAAAATCTATCCTTTACTAGGTACAAAACTATCAATTTTGTTACCTCCTTATATCAGCATCATAGACTTCATCCCTTTCCTGGGCATCAGCAAGATTAACTGCAACAAAATCTTGGTTACATGTGCTCTTGGTCACATGATCACAAGGCATCAAACTCACCCTTGCGATCATGCAACCGTAGTCTCCTAGCCATGGTCAATGGTCACAAACCCTTTGCAAAGTCCTCGACCATATCACCCCTCGGCAAATGAAAATCGAGCATGTCAGTAGCATGACACCATTGACCCACCCTAACTCCATAATCACAACATTCAGTGGTTAGTCACATGATTGCATAGCCCAAAGATGGGCTATGCGAACATGTGACAACCTCCAAACACTACCTCCGCAACTGCATAACCGCTACTGCTGCCAACACAAGATGTTAGTCGCATGATTGCATAGCCTGGAGACGGGCTATGCAAACATGCGACTAACTGCCAGCAATCACCACCACTATCACCAAACCTCAGACCCCACCTGGGCTCGCTCGATGCCACATGTCATCATGCCATTCATGATTCATGCCTAGTCACAACACTGGACACATGCTCTGCAAGCCTTACCTTTTGGGAAGATCAGACAGTGGTCGCATGATCGCAAAGGGGAAGAATATTCCTCACGATCATGCAGCAACCATAGATCTCCCTGCATTGTCAATTTGCCTAAGAAAAATTTGGCCCACCATTCCGTGATCACGTGACTATGGAAAACTTAACGGCCAGCCAAGTCGCCAGATGTTAGGGACTGAACCGCCAGGAATCAGTGACCGAGAGAAAACCGCAAGTTGCCAAGTCATCGAAAGAAAACTAACTGCCAAGTAGCTGAACACTATGAAGAGCTGGGACCATGTGGACAGGTGGCAAGTAGTCACATGATCACATGTCAAAAAAGTTTGACATGTGGCCATGCAAAAACCAATCAGAGCACACATCTCTGCCTCCCTTCTGTCACCGGGACCACTGCACTTGAAACAAATAGAATCAATAATAGGTGCATGATCGCAAGGGGAAAGAATACTCCTTGCGATCACACACCAACTATTAATCTCCTTCCTCTATCGCTTGAAGAACCGAGCCCCACCAACCATCGCACTTGCGCACTTAAGACCAAGGTCGAAAACACACAAAGTTTTCGCAACAGTGAAGGATCAAAAACACACAGCATTTTCTACATTGACACAAAGGTAAACAAGGATGCGAAAACATCGAAGGTTTTCATGCAGGCCAAAAGGGTCGAAAACATCATGGATTTTCAAAAACACTATGGGTTTTCGACACTTAGGCAAAATTTTTTTAAAATTATTTCCTGCAGACCTTAGAACTTGAATATCTTTCTGGATTTGGCAAATTAGCTCATGCGATCTAGGCCAGAGCTTGGTGACATGGTGAAGAACACAGGGCAGGACACAATGAAGAACACTTGCAAGGGAAATAGGCCATTCTCATAAGATTTTTGCTATGATAGAAAAATGGCCTAACGCTTAGCATCTATGGTGTCTTCTGGTACTTTCATTCTTGCTCGCATGTTGTTAATCTGATTTTGTGCTTCATTGAATCCAATGTCACTGGCATCTCCTTTAAGATTTTGAGCATACAGTTGAGATTCAATTAGATCATTTCTTATATGTAATTTATCAATGTGATTCTTAGCTTCTTTCAATTTAGATTCCAAGCTTTCCTTGTTGTTTCTTAGCTCCAAGATTTCCATGTTTGCTTGCCTCAATTCTTAATTCAGTTGAAGGTTCTCTTTGATCTGTTCATCATAGACTTCCTGAATGTTAGTTAGCTTATCATCTAATTCTTCATACAGTTCTTTTAGGGATGAATTTTATTCATTTATCTTCTTGATCATTATCCCTAAATCACTAGTAGAGCATTATTTTAAATCTTTTCATAGCCTTTTGATAACTACTTGAGCATCACTAACTTTTTCTTTTAGTTCCTCAATTTCTTTTTCAGATCTGTCTAGCTCTTCAAGAGCAGCTTCAAGATTTATTTTCAGATGTTTCATTTATTCTTTGTCCATGATCTCCTCAAGTGGTTAAAATTATTTTCTCAGGACCAGAGCTCTAATACTGATGAAGGGTGCTCCCCTTAATACCACAAACACATAACAGAAATAGAGAAACAACAACAATAATATGCAAGAACAGAAAATTGGCTTCTTATTATCTCCACAAAGGTCGAATTACAAACTTTCAGAATTACAATATGCAAAGCCACATGGGCATTCCCTTACAATATTCTATAGGACAAAGCCTCGAATCAATACCCAAATCTACTACCCAAAACTATTCTGAACTACCTAAGACAATAATACAGCCTTCCTTATATAGGCAATTTTCCATCACCTAGGAACGTTCCAGAATTTTAGCCAATAAGGCCGACCAAACTTAGAATTACTTTATTTTACATTTTACATTTTATTACATCATAGTCAGCTCAAGATAACCTTTGAAACCCGAACAAAAATTTTGAAGAAAATTATTTTCCACCTTTTCAGGTGGCCCAACTTCCGAAGACCATAAGTCATCACCAGTTGACCCGATCGGCTATTATAACCCCATTTCAAAAATTCCACAAAGCGCTCTACAAGCTTGACCCGCATGAGCGCCCATCACCCAAATTTTTGACCTCATCTGGGGCCTCTAAAGCCTTCAAAACTGAGTTCAAAGTTTCTGTACCCTGCTGCCAATACTGAAAATCTTCAATATCTTCCAAAATACACTTGATCTGGCAATGAAACTTTACTGATAGACTTATATGACCAAAATGAACCTCCAAGAAAGAAATTAGATCATTTTGAGCACATACAAAAATTACCAAAAAATAGTAACTTTCCATAAATAGCACCTTTGCACAAAATAGCCCTTATTGAATACAAAAATAGAAATATTTTTGGGTGATGCAAGATTGCTCTTACACCCAGGATGCTCTTGCATCAGACACCTAGGGTAATTTGAGAAGTGACCTTGTCATGACTCAGGTGTGCAGAGGAAAACCAAGATGGATAACCTCCTCCTTTGTCAGCCATGATGAATCTTCAACAGGTCATCCTTTCCACTTGACCAGATATTCTTCATATGTCCTGTTCCTTGTGCTTCTACCAACACGACTGTCCAATATATCTTCGACCTCCTTAGTGTCTGAACTAGTTGCTGGAATACTCCACTGTGCTACTGTGATCTCATCTTCAACACCTCCTTCATGATACTCTGTCAGATCTGAAATGTTAAACACTGGTGAAATATTTAGCTTAGTAGGCAATTCTACCTCATATGCATTTCCTGAATCATGTTTCTTCAGTATCCTACATGGTCCAAACTTCTTCATTTTCAGCTTGTTATATGTACCAACTGGAAACCACTCCTTCCGCAAATGAACCATGACTTCATCACCAACCTGAAATTCCTTGTACCTCCTTTCCTCATCTACCTTAGCCTTATACTATGCGTTCATCTTGGTAATATGCTTCCTCACATCCCCATGGATGTTCTTCAAGTGTTCTGCAAAATCCTCAGCTTCAGCACTACTTATTTGTCCTTTATCTATCTTCCTCAATTCAGATGCATTTCTTGGACTACTTCCATATACAATCTAGAATGGTGATTTACCAGTGCTTCTATTGACAGAATTATTGTATGCAAATTCCACCTGTGGTAAAATCAAATCCCATCGTGTTGGCTTATCTCCAACCAAACATCTCAGCAAATTTTCCAAACTCCTATTCACCACCTCTGTCTGTCCATCAGTCTGTGGATGATGTGATGAACTGAACTTCAAATTTATCTTCAACTTCTTCCAAAATGTATGCCAGAAATATCCAACAAACTTAGTGTCCTGATCTGAAACTATGGTCTTTGGCAAACTATGTAGTCTCACCACTTCTCTGAAAAATAATTCTGCTACATGAACAGCATCATTAGTCTTCTTGCAGGGAATGAAATGTGCCATCTTTGAAAATCTGTCAACCACCACAAAAATTGAATCATGTCCCCGCTGAGTCCTCGGCAAACCAAGAACAAAGTCCATGCTGATATCCTTCCCAGGCTTCTCTGGTACAAGTAATGGCTGATACAACCCTGTATTTTGCTTCACTCCTTTCACCATCTGACATACTCTAAAACTCTGTATAAAATTCTTCACATCTTGCTGCAATTGTGGCCAATAATAATTCTCAGTAACCAAAGAAAGGGTTTTGTCACGACCAAAATGTCCAGCCAATCTTCCGCTATACTTCTCCTTGATGAGATTCTCCCTCATAGAACTTCGTGGAATGCATAACTGATTCTCTTTGAATAGCATATCATCCTGGGTGATGAAATCTAGCCATTTCATCCTGTCTAGAGTAACAGGTTCTGTACAAGCTTTCCAAGCTTCACCAAAATTAGGATCCCGTAGATACAAATTCTTGAGTTCCTTGAACCCAACCACTTTAATCTGCATTTCTGTCAGCAATAGTTGCCTTCTGCTAAGAGCATCTACAACCCTATTAGACTTTCCACTCCTGTGTTTCAAAACAAATGTATAACTCTGCAAAAACTCAACCCATTTCAAATGTCTTTGATTCAATTTTCTTTGACTATTCAAATATTGCAAAGCTTGATGATCATTATACAAAACAAACTCTTTAGGAAGCAGATAATGTCTCCACTTCTTTAATGCCTGAACTATAGCATAAAATTCTTGATCATAAAGAGAATATTTCCTCTTGGCATCATTTAACTTCTCACTGAAATAAGCAACAGGTTTACCTTCTTGGCTCATAACAGCTCCTATTGCAGTACCACTAGCATCACAATCTACTTGAAACACCTTATTAAAATCTGAAAGTGCTAGAATAGGTTGTTCTGTAACTTTTTGTTTCAACAATTGAAAACTTTTTTCTGCTCCATTAGTCCACTTAAACTCTTTTCTATCCCCTCTCATTGTTTCAGTCAAGGGTCCACAAATACTGCTAAAATTTCTGATAAACTTTCTGTAAAAGTTAGCCAAACCATGAAAAGATCTTACCTTAGTAGTACTCCTTGGAGTAGGCCATTCAAGGATAGCTTGTACCTTCTCTGGGTCTATTTTTAGACCTTCTGCTGAAACTACAAATCCCAAATACACTAACTCTTTCTTCACAAAACTACACTTCTTCAAATTAATCAACAATTTCTCATCTCTCAACTTCTCAAACACCATACGAGTATGCATCATATGTTCCTCCAATGTCTTGCTAAAAATCAAAATATCATCTAGGTAAACAATGACAAACTTACCCAGAAATTCTTTCAGAACCTCGTTCATGAGCCGCATGAAAGTGCTCGGTGCATTGGTTAGCCCAAAAGGCATGACTAACCACTCATACAGTCCTTCCTTTGTCTTGAAGGTAGTCTTCTATTCATCTCCTTCTCTGATCTGAATCTGGTGATATCCACTCTTTAGATCTATCTTGGAGAAATACATAGCTCCACTCAAACAGTCCATAATATCATCCATTCGTGGCAATGGAAACCTATACTTGATTGTGATCTTGTTTATTGCTCTAGAATCTGTACACATCCTCCATTCTCCATTCTTCTTTGGTGCTAATACCACTGGTACAGCACAGGGACTCAAACTCTCATGGATCAATCCTTTCTGTAACAGTTCATGTACTTGTCTGTTCAACTCCTCACTTTCTGCAGGTGTCATTCTATGTGCTGCCTTATTCAGAAAACTCGCTCTTGGGATCAAGTCCATCTGATGACTGATCTTCCTGACTGGTGGTAATCCATCAGGCATGTTATCAGATACAATATCCTAAAACTCATTCAACAAATCTGCAACTTCTACAGGAACATCTTCTACTTCCTCTTTACCAGCTTTTGGAATTAAAGAAAAACATACATGCTCATGCCTCATACCATCTAGGAAATTTCTTCCATCAACAAAAGTTATCCTTGCATTACCACATACCGTTTCTTCAATCTCCTTCAATGGTTTTAGCTTATGTCACACTCCATCCTTTTTCAGGGAATAGGTATTCACACGACCATCATGTATAGCACATCTGTCAAACTACCATGGTCTACCCAACAACATATGACATGCATCCATAGATATGATATCACACAATACCTCATCTTGGTATCCGCCAATCTTGAACTTCACTAGGCATTGTTCATTGACCATGATCTTGTGTTCATCCTGTACCCAGGCAATCCGATATGGATGTGGGTGTTTCTATCTCTTGAGCTTCAACTTTGTCACCATCTCTTCTGACACCAAATTGTCAGTGCTTCCACTATCAATAATCACATCACAACATTTTCCTTCACACTTGCACCTGGTGCGAAACAGGCTCCTCCTTTGCTTAGGTTCATTCTCACCACTCAACGGGACTCTTCTGTTAATCAACATTTCTCATCTTTTAGCATCTTCAGAATTTGATGATCTGACATCTTCATCTACACGTGCAACTCTAGCATGGCCTTCATTTCTCCTGTCTATTCTACCTTGGCACTGAGGACATTCAAATGCCCTATGACCTTCTCCACAGTGAAAACATGTTCCACAGAAGCCACCTCTTCCAGATCCTTGTCCTCTTCCTCTTCCTCTCTAATCTCTATTATTCTGATCCTGGAAGTGATTGGAATTATTTCCTCGCTGATTTTGACTGCTACTGGCCTCATCCTTCTTTTTTAGATCTTCATTTCGGCCACCATATGACCGTCCACCAGATCGTCCACCGCGACCTCTTCCATTTTATCTGCTGTCAAACTTCTTGTTCAGCTTTTCCTCTACTTTTAGGGCAAACTGGTATGCCTCTTCAATACTGTTCATTCGAACCAGATTCAGCTCCTCCTGAATGCTTGGCCTTAACCCATTAAGGTATCAGGCAACTTTCTCCTTATTAGCTTCCGCATGGCCTGTTCTGATGAGAAGTCGATAGAACTCCTCTATATACTCCTGAACAGATCTTCCTGCTTGGTTCAAACTCTGCATTTTCTTTAGTAGGTCAACCTCATAATCAATAGGAATGAACTGTAGCTTCAATTTATCCACCATCCGATCCCATCTCATGATTTTCTCCTTTCCCCTTCTATTTCACTCCAACTGAATCTCTTGCCACCATATCTTCGCATGACCTTTCAGTCTGGCCTTCGCCAATTTGACCCTATCAGGATCCTCAACATCTTCATACTCAAAATATTCCTCACATTCATTGATCCAGTCGATCAATTCTTCTGGGTTAAGATTTCTAGAAAATGTAGGAACCTTAATCTTAGGTCTTTTTCCAATCTTAGAAATCGCCTGAAAAAGTCTTTCTTCCTCCTAGTTCACAATTTTAGCTTCTGCTTCTTGATATTCTTCTTCGGCTTCATCCTCACTTTCATCTCTGACATTAAGATTCATTCCTCTATGAATATCTTCTTGCAATGCTCGCACTTGTCTCTGCAGCTCTCTAACCTCAGGTGTCACAGCACCAACTCTTCTGCCACGTTCTCTTCATGGAGGCATTTTTGTGATGCACGCTGAAACCCTAGCCACGATCCTGGTGCAAACTACCTCACAGTTGGTGATCTGTTTACACACTCAAGAACTTGGCTCTGATACCACTTGATGAAGGGTGCTCCCCTTAATACCACAAACACATAACAAAAATAGAGAAACAACAACAATAATATGCAAGAACAGAAAATTGGCTTCTTATTATCTCCACAAAGGTGGAATTACAAATTTTTAGAATTACAATATGCAAAGCCACATGGGCATTCCCTTACAATATTCTGTAGGACAAAGCCTCGAATCAATACCCAGATCTACTACCTAGAACTATTCTAAACTGCCTAAGACAATAATACAACCTTCTTTATATAGGCAATTTTCCATCGCCTGGGAAGGTTCCAAAATTTTAGCCAAAAGGCCGACCAAACTTAGAATTACTTTATTTTACATTTTACATTTTATTACATCATAGTCGGCTCAAGATAACCTTTGAAACCCGAACAAAAATTTTGAAGAAAATTATTTTCTGCCTTTTCAGGTGGCCCAACTTCTGAAGACCATAAGTTATCACCAGTTGACCCGATCAGCTATTATAACCCCATTTCAGAAATGCCACGAAGCGCTCTACAAGCTTGACCCATGCAAGCGCCCGCCACCCAAAATTTTGACCTCATCCGGAGAATTTTCAACCTCATCCGGGGCCTCTAAAGCCTTCAAAACTAAGTTCAAAGTTTTTGTACCCTGCTGCCAATACCGAAAATCTTCAATATCTTCCAATATACACTTGATCTGGCAATGAAACTTTACTGGCAGACTTATATGACCAAAATGAACCTCCAAGAAAGAAATCAGATCATTCTAAGCACATACGAAAATTACCAAAAATAGTAACTTTCCATAAATAGCAGCTCTGCACAAAATAGCCCTTATTGAATACAAAAATAGAAATATTTTTGGGTGATGCAAGATTGCTCTTATACCCAGGATGCTCTTGCATCAAATACCAATTGTTAGGAATGGGAACACTGAGAGGGGGGGGAGGGGTGAATGAGTGTTCACTTAATTTAATCTTTTTTTCTTTAGTACTTAAACTTAACTTGAATGCTTAAGTACTAAAATGAACATCAACATAAATAAGAAACATTAACTCAGTACATAATACCAATGTGGTTGTGGGGAAACCCAAATAGGTAAAAACCCTAGTGGGAATTAACACCCACTAATAATCTGTAATAGTGTTTTATGATCTTTGTTAGAAGATCCTTAACCCTGTTAGGAGTTTCTTTACAATCATTTATTACAGTGCCCTGGTCAAGGGTCAGACCCTATTAGGAATCTTTTACAATAACCCTATTAGGGGTGTGGACACACTGTGCTAGAGCTCACTGCTCAGGTGGTGATGGCTACAACCTTTTGTTCTCAGATAGACACTATATCTACTGGATGAACTGGCATTATGACACTGCTTCTCTGATCAGTTCCTTAGATGCATTGATGCTTTGACCTCTTGCAAATCTCTAATACATCTTAACAACCCTTTGCATACTTCTTCTCTACTTATTTCAGCCCTCTATTCCCTTTTTATACTTTATTACAATGGTGCATCTAATATTTATATGCACATACAAAACAATTAACTAGGTCGGCCCTTTAATTGATTACACACAATGCTTCCAATTGAATTGGTTCAAGCATGTTTACAAAAAAACATAATTGTATGTCTATAACCTAATTACAATAAGCACATATCCCTTACAAAACAATAATATAACCGCTAACAGAAAATACTAATGGTTGGCTGCTTGCACTATTCTTCTCTGGTATGCACTATTTGTGCAACTTAAACTCTCTATATCTTCCTCATAATGAATCTTCTGATCATGCGTTCTTAGACTTAGCATGAATAGTGTCTTACCAACTTAACTTTTAGGGAGCATACCATAATTCTATTGTATGCACGTGCATTTCTGCTCTAACCTTCAAGTACTTTGTACATGGTCTAGTCTTCAACACTTAGCTAATTTCTAATCTTCTTATCATGAGCACTGACTCCAAAATATCATATGACTTTGTTTCCATAATGAAAAAACTATATTAAGTCATATACACCAATATAGTCAACTTTCCAATAGGTTTCCCATCATCTTGTAGTTGACTCAAGCACCAAAGTAGTCAAACAAAAGCTCAAAAAGATGCACCCAAAGGTGGCCTTGCTAGTTAATTTAGAACTAGAAAAGATTTTACAAGTTAAAATCATACACACCATTGAGTATTTAGAATGGATTTCCAACATGGTTCTAGTTTAATACATCAGGAGAAATAATAATATGCAATGACTTCCATGACCTCAATAAAGCATGTCCAAAGGATGATTTCCTACTACCTAACATTGATATGATTGTGGACCTTACTACCAGGAATGCAATATTTTCACTCATTGATGGTTTATTTGGCTATAACTAGATAAATATTATAGAAGAATATCAACATAAGAAAGCATTCAGGACCCCATGGGGTACCTTATACTACAATATGATGGTATTTGGTCTGAAGAACATGGAAGCCACCTATGAAAGTGCCATGATTGTTATATTTCATGACATTATCCACAAGATCCCAAAAGATTATGTGCATGACATATTGGAAAAATAAAAAACTAGGCTAGACCAAAAGATGTGTGTCTTTGGGGTAACATCAATAAATCTCATAGGATTCATTGTATCCTATCGAGGCATAGAGATAAATCCTAAGAAATTTAAATCTATCATGGAAGTGCCTCCCCCTAGGACGCTCAAGTAATTGAAAATTTTATAGTGCAAAATATAATCCATCATTAGGTATATATGACATCTTTTAGACAAGTGCCAACCACTCACCCATCTATAGCATAAAAATGCCAAATTTTAATGGGATCCTTTATGCCAAAAAAATGTTGAGAAGATAAAGGAATAATTGGAAAATCCACCAATCCTCAAGCCACCTCCTCCTAGGGAACCACTCATTTTCTACATATCATCCACCAAAATAGTAGTAGGGGCACTCTTGGTATAGCTTGACATCCATAGAGAATAACGAACAATCTATTAAATTAGTCATACATTGGTTGGTTATGAAATCAATTACACATCAATGGAAAAAGCATGCCTTGCAGTATTTTTTTCTACCCAAAATCTACAACACTATATTCTCAGTCATAGAGTAAAGCTCATTTTGAAAATAGACCCACTCAAGTACTTACTTTTGCACACATCCTTCATAGGATGAATGGAAAAAGGGGTAATGTTTCTTAGTGAATTTGACATTGAATGTTTATACAGGAAGGTGATCAAAGGCTAGGTTATCATAGATCAACTAGTTGAGGTGCCTATAATGGATTCATAACCTTTGGTAATGGAGTTTCTCAATGTAAAATAAATGTATGATCAAAGAGAAACCAACATGAATGCTATATTTAGATGGATCCTATATATCGCATGGGTCAGGGGAGAGAATCCTCTTTCTTAATCCTCAAGGTGACCATATCTAAAAAGAATTCAAATTGGAATCCCCTATACCAACAATATTGTAGAATATGAGGAACCCATCTCAGCCATTATAACATCTATCCACTAGAGCATCACTAAGTTACAAGTATTTATACATTCACAACTCATCATCAAATAGGTCATGGATGAGTTTCAAACAGAGAATGATAAGTTGTTACTGTACAAATAACTGGTGGATAGTATGAAAGAATAGTTTGTGAGATTATAATTCGTGCAAGTACCCAGAACAAAACAAGGAAGTAGATGCAAGGAAAACTATCAACTTATTACTTGAAATCCCTCGAGATGCCATGTAGTATGAACTCTTAGTTGAGAAGATACATTCACCACTTAAAAAAATGTTGATTCATAAATGGTGTGTGTCTGGGTTGTTCCTTGTTCCTCATGGTACCATGAAATTTACGCTAGTGTAAAAAATGGTATCATATCCCCCACTTCACAAACACTAAATGTAAAAACCTTATTTTCATATCATCCCACTACACTCTCATATCTAACACAAAATATAATCATGGTTATCATAATATCTTCTAAAGGGGTTTAGAAATGAACAAGAGCACCTAGACTTTACATGAGGTACACACTAGAATCTGTGTTATCGACACAAGTGGTATGTTCTTAGAAATGTGGATGCTTAGATTAGGGTATGATTGGCCCACAATGGAACATGATGCTTGTGAATTTGTGTAGAAATTTCTATCATGTTAGTAACATGGTAATGTGATTCATTCCTTAGCATAGGACTTGCATCCCATTTCATAACCATGGCCTTTCCCATGTTGGGGCTTTGATATTGTTAGTAAGATAACTCCCATTGCCTCATATGGATAAGTACATCATCATTGCTACTAAATACTTTATGAAATGGGTTGAATAAATTTCACTCACCCTTACTACTGATGTCCAGATATCAAAGTTCATCCTCTACCACATCACCTATTGTTTCGACATCCCCTCCACCATCTTCACAAATCATTGAACATTTTTTGAGAACCAACACATGAAATATTTGTGTGACCAATTATACATCCATCATCGCTTCTGCAAGCCATATTTTCCCTAAGGAAATGACCAAGTTGAGGGAACTAACAAAACCATCTTACACATCCTCAAGAAGGTTTTCAATCATTTTGGTCATTACTGCCACCCCTAAATTAATCCCTCCCTCTAGGACTATCACACTTCTCTCCATAGTCCCATAGGTACTACCCCATACTCTCTAGTATATGATGTTTAAGGTGTCTTACCAATTGAGTTCAAGCTACCTTCATTATGTGTGTCCCTAAGGAAATATATCACTGATGAAGATTACCATGTAGCGCACCTCACATAGCTGGACCCGAGATAGTTTTAGGTGGGGGACATGGTCTTTAAGAAGAACCAGAAGGTACAAATAGATTGGGAAAATAAAGGCAAGCTTGAGCCTACTTGGTTGGCTCCCTATATTGTCACAACTTTTTTTGGCTCAAGATCATATCAATTATCAACACCCAAATGGGAACCTCTGAATGATCCCATCAACATCATTAATCTAAAGAAGCTTTATGCCTGAGCTATGATGTCTATCTAAAAAATTCCATAAAAAGTAAAAGATGTCTTGAAAAAATCATTGTCTTCATAAAACTTGGTAAACAAGCACCTTGATGATAACAAAAAAAAATTTAGAAAAATAAAAAGAAATTAAAAAAATAAAAAATACAAAAAAGTATAGCATAATAATCATCCAATCGTGAAAACTTGTAAATCAAGCACGTTGGGAAAGTATGTTTGTGAACACCTATAAATAGACACCATACATAATGGACCACGCCATTATCTATCAAAATCCTAGTCCATCACAATATTGTATCCACCCACTATCTCCTGACCAGAATCCTTGTTACAAACCCATATTCTCAGGGTGTTCCATCATCCCATGTACGCATCAAGAGTTAAGTTTCTATCTAGCATCATGAGCTTCTTGCATATATCAATTTTAAAGCATATCCTTGAATCTTGAGCTTTGTATGTATCTATCACATGTTGACCTATCCTAATTCTTGAGCTTTTGTAAATACCTGTTGTATATATTAGTTTATCTACTTGTACTATATTGTTATGTCTCATTGTACATATTCTCATCTGTCTTGTAGCAATGTAATTGATTATGTTATCTCATCAAATCCTCATACTTTAGCAAGTCCCTCAGAAAAGATTCTTGGTTATGTAGTTTTCCTAAAGTTATCTTTTGTCCTAAAACACAAATTTTCAGCCAATCCCATCAATAGGCCTTTGTAGGATGCATCATGCCTCATGTTTGACCTAATACCACCATCTTTCAGCCAGTCGATCTCTTTTGGAAAAAGGTATCTTTTGGATTTATCAAATTGATTTTGAATTTATTCTTTGGTTATTGATAATATTTTTACAAGCTTCTCATTGCTCCTCTCCTCAAATTCACCACAATCTCATTATATCATGTTGTACTATGAACGGGGACAATGTGGGGCAAGGTTTTTTATATTTTTTCTTTCTTCCTGTGAGCAAGTCAGATTTGACCCTTCCAAGTCCAACATTTGATCTTTTTGGGTTACATGGTGCACTTTGGAAATATGATTTTTCTATGGGTTTCCTAGCATTATTTCCACCATGGCTCCTCCTCGGTTCATGTGACATGCTATAGGACCCTTGTGTGTTTGTAGAGTGAGTCTTATGCAACATTGGTGATAAAGCCTTCAATTTCTTGTAACCTTGTCAGGTCTTTGATGTTTCTATATAAAAATAAGTTCTTAAAACTACATGGTGGTATTCCATTTTGGACTACCCCGCGCTCAAGCTTCAAGACAAATCCCCCCATGGATCCCTTGCTAAAATCCGATCCAAGATCATAACCAATCCTAACAATCCACATAAAAATCCACAACAAAACTCCTCACAAATACCACTCATTTCCTATAATCCTCCCCTCCACCCCCTTAAAAATAACCCCTCCTCCTAATGCACACCTAAATCACGAATCCTATTTTGTTGCCTAAATTCATAACCCATGGATTTTTATTGTGCAAATGTTCCCCCCTATCATACTTATCATCTCATAGCGAGGTTTATGTTAGTCCATGATAGGATGCATATATGAATTCCACCTACCCATCTTCATCCCCCATCTCCATCTCCATCTCCATCCCCATCTCATTCTCATTCATTTTCATTTGCATTCATTCTCACTTGCATTCATTTTTACATGCATTTTAGTGTGCATTCATTTTAGGTTTCATTAATTTTTAAGATTGCATTTAGTTTGCATCAATTGAACTGCTCCCTCTCACATTATATGCCACGCATCTTCTCTCCTACCAACCTTAAACCTGCATGTTCCTCCACCTTGTGCTTGTCCGCTCGGGTTACAAGCCCACGCTACAGAGCTTGACTACTGCCTATGATCTCAAAGTAGTGGTTTCATCAGCCCAAAGCATGTGAATCATTTGATAACTGTACTGGCTCATAAAGGGACCTTTATAAGATTATGAAAGAGATGTATTGGGGCTGCTAGGGAGTACGAAAAAGTGATGTAAAAGCTCAATATTCCTAGTCGCCCTCTAAAGTTGAAGTAATGACTACTGAAAGCCATCTAAAATAGAAAATATTAAATTTGGAAGCAACAACTGCTACAAAGATGTCACTATTGTACATGTGTACGACAATGGCCCAGCAGTAGGTAGCTATTTTTAAGTCCTACTAATCAAGAAATAGAATATTTCGCCACCAGGGGACTCCTGAGATAGCCATGTGAGGCCTGATAATAATTCATGGCTAGTATAAAGACTCCAAGTTGGCTTCGATATTTATGCATCATATTTCTGCAGTTTCTCCAAATATTTATGACTTGGTTCATCAAAACAACGCCTATATTGAACTTGATACAAGAAGAATTTTTAACATTTTTTTTGCAGGTTTCTTTTTTTGGCATTAGAAAGAAAGCATAACATTTGTTCTGATTGCAGCAAGTTCTTCTGCGTTCTCTACCTCCTTTCTCCCTGTATTTTTTTTAACTTTCGCAGCATTCTTAGAATAGATTCCTTTGACTAGCGTTTTCTTTTCTTCATTTATGTTGCTTTCATCATTGTTTGTTCCTTCTGTTTTTAACGTTATTGGCAGATCGAGCATATATATATCAGTTTTTTTTTAACTTTTTTGTGTGCAGGTTCCTTATTAACGTTGTGTTCTAATTCCAATTCAATCTATCGTTTTAGCCTTCATATTTATAATCTAATCATTTTATAATTTTAATTAGTTGCATTATAAGTTACACAATATTATTTGCAGTTGCATATTAATGTTTTCCCTTTTATATTGTATGTTTTCTAATAACGTTCTTTACATTTTTTTTTTCATTATAACATTCTAACTCAAAGTTAACATTTTAATATTTTAAGTCAAACTCATATTTTTAGTCGCTGTATTCTGTAACAAAAATGCTTTTGTAACATTCTTTACGTTTTTTTAGTTCGTAAATATCACATGCTATTTTTACTCGCCTCCCTGTAAGAACATTAACAAGTCCTACGTAGTGGCTAAGTACTTTCCTTCCTTCAATTATAGTAGAAAATATAATAGTATATTAATTTTTTAATTACTATGTTTTATATAGTAATAGTAGAAATAATAAATTTTTAAGTTATATAATAGTATATTAATTTTTTAATTATTATGTTTTATATAGTTACAATAGAAGTAATAAATTTTTATAAAAGAATTTTTATTTAAACTATTATAATAATATTAAATATTAATTTAATATAGTTTAATTTAAATATTAATATTTTGTTAAAGAAAAAATTAAAATTATAAGTAAATAAAATCACATAATTTTTTTATAATATCATAGGTTGTTATTTAAATTATAATATATTGTAAAAATTAATAGTATAAACATTGCTAGAATGGAAGAAAATTTATAGATGAAAATAAATATATATTATCTGACAATAAATAAAAAATGTGGTAAATTTTAATTGGTTCACTCCTGTAATAAGACTTCAAACGCATTCATCCAATGAGACGATCAAAAATTAATTTCTAGATATTATAAAGTTAAATATTTTGCATCTATATTTTAGAAATAAAAAAACTTATAATGAAATATAAAATTGAATTTATTTTATTGGTGTAGAACAGTTCATTTAATCACTAGTTAATGAAGAAATCCAAAAATAGATGCAATAGTACTTGCTTAGTCTATCAGCAAGTACTAATAACGTCTTTGTTTTTAATAATGTCTCTATTACCATCATTATTTTTCCTTTGTTCTCTATCCTTAATACCATATTTGGTGGAAAACTAGCTTTCCTATGTTCTTTGGCTTTTAACACTTATTTCTATATTCATTCTTTTATCATTACTTAAAAACTCCTATCTTTGTGTGGCTCTTCATATGAGCCTTTAGCTTATCCTTTTATCTTAATATAATCTTTTCAAAACCTTTAACTTTTTCTTAAAAAGTTAGTCATTAACTTAAGTTTATTTCATTTCTTCTTATTTTAAAAAAAACCAAGTTTTTTTAATTCTAAAACATTTGAAAATTTAATTTTTAAGTGTTATTTCTAAATTCTTAATTTCATTTCTTTTAAAAGCTCTTTTATTTTTTAATAAAAGAGGGAGCCATCTAATTTATTTATTTTATTTTTTTAATGTTTTTTTCGTAAGTCCTTTTAAATCACAATTTTAAAATTTCACTATACTCAATCCTTTTCAATTTCATTAGAAGAATTGTAGATTATAAAAAGGTTTTTCTTTTACCAAAAATTTCAAACTCTTTAGGTGTGGTGTTTTTTTCCTTATTCTTCTTTTTAAATTTTGTTTCAACTTAAATAGTTCTATTTCTCAAATTTCAATTTCACTTTTAGAAAAATATGTCTGCATCAAAAAAAATCAAAAAAAATCATGCTCTTAAAGTTTAGTCCTAACAACTTTAAGTGTAAAACATAATTTTTAAAAATATTTTCTTATATAAATATATTTTTTAAAATCCATTTACATTGTAATAGAGTTTTATTTTTTATAAACTTTTTAAAAAAAAAAGAGTTTTCTTTCAAAATATTTTTGAAAGTAAAAAAAAATATATTTATTCAATCTCAACTAAAGGAGATTTCTTTTACTACACAAATAGGATCAAATTTTCCCATCTAGCTTTTTGTTCAAGTGTTTTTAGCGAATAATCTCAATTTTGTTTTAGTGAAATATGGTATTTGATCTCACTTTAATATTAAAAAGCACAAATATATGTGTCAATTATTATCTCTATTTGAGCATTAAAGGTTGTCATTAGTATCAAAGACATCGATCGATTACCTATGCTACTATAGTCAATAACTACAAGCACTTCAAGCTAGTCAGTTAAGTCTTCACACTGAGCACCAGGGCAGTTCTACTGAGCATCAGTGTACACTGATATCGAGCAGCAGTAAACACTGAGCAGACTGGACACTAAGCACTGGTATAATTATAGAGCAGTATATATAGTGTTTACCAAGGAAGACAGTAAATGACATAGTAATCAGGAATGACACACTTATCTATGCAAATGATTACAACATAATCACAAAATGTTTTACCAAGAACAAGGATCATTTATTGTAAGATTTCATCATTAATTGTGATGATGATTTTTATGTATTTTCTAGATCTAGGTTATTTTTGTACACCGTAGATCTTAGGGTTTTCTCTAAGATATTGTAACCTAATTTTGTTAAGCGGCAAAAGAAGTATGCTATATAAATGTAATTTCATGTTATTTTTGTATGCGTGAGAGAGAAGCTTGATAAGGAGGTTGAGAACATGAAAAGAACTTCTCGAAGAATTATCCAACTTCATGAATATTAGTTATCAGGAAGAGTAGAACAGTATTCAGAGTTATTCAGATTAAGCAGAATTAGACAAGCCTACCAAGCAGTTCAGAGAAAAGATCTTCACACAGAAAGGTGATATATATTAAGCATTTCATAGATGTGTATCAGACAAATTGAGTTGTCATTAGCAGATATTTACCTATTATTTTCTAATCATTGTAATAGAATTTTGGTAAAATCTCCTAACAAAGTAGACCTAACAATCTTTTTATAAATCTCTTAACCAAGTGCACACTCAAGTAGTGGTGTTGAAATCCTATGACTAGGTAGATCTAATCAATCTAACATGTTACTCCTAATAGGGTAAGATCACCAGAAGTGATCACCACTTGCAGCCCTAATAGGAAAACCTTTTCTATCTATAGTAGTAAAGAATTTGTGGGTGTAATCCCCACCGCAATTTTTACTTTCTAACAAGGGTTTCTATGTTACCAAAATACTTGTGTTATGTGACTATTAACTTGTTGATTTCATGCTATTTACATTTGATAGTTAAATGAATGAATGATGCATGCAATGGATTCAAGTTATAGTTGAAGGTTACTACTTTTTGTTGTTTAAGGTTTGAAAGGTTTATGAGTTAGAAAGTTTTTGTGCACACTATTTCACCCCTCCCCTCTGAGTACCCTATCTCTCCAATTCCAAAAATTGGTATCAGATCTTCGTTGCCTTATTGAATAGTTTAACCACTGAAGGGTAAAGATCTAACCATGGAGAGATATAAGTTGCATAAAATAATAGAGAATCAAAAGATTCAAATGAAAATGTTTGTTGAGAAGTATAAGCAAGCCAAGGATGGATTGAAGAAATTACTGGTTGAAAGGAAGAACCTAGCTATTCTGCAAAATGAGATTGGTTACCATGAAGAAGAGATTGATAATTTATTTGATCACATTGGATCTAGTTCAGGAAGTATTTGTAATGGATCTAAAAGTATAATCTCTGATTTGTCTAAAAATAATCTTCACTTAACCGAACAAGTGAAAGCACTGCAAATCAGTCAAGAATCAAAGATGGTGAGAATGGTAGAAGTAATGAATAATGCTAGACAGGCTGAGCAAGAAATGAATCTAGCTATTTGTTAGCATATAGTTTTTTTCTTTCTTTGAATCAATCTACAGACTTTGTAATGCCCCGATAGGGAACCCAAAAGAAACTAACCTAAAACATGATACTAAGTTTGGTGAACAATTTTTTTTTCTAAAGTTTACAAATAGGATATACAATCACATGAAAGCATTAACCATTAACTCACATAACACATATCGTGAACACATGTTAAAAATCTAATGGGTCCCATGACGTAGTATAACTTTCTAACATAACTCATTTATTAACATCAACAAAAGATTCCATAAATTAAATACAACAATTACATCATAATGATTACATCTCAAGAATAATCATGAATGTTAATAAACATACATCGACTGCACATGTCGCAGGGTATGCAATAATCACTCTAATAACTAAATTACAATATCCAAATTAGGTATCACATGCGATACTCTAATACACGATTTACAATAATAGAATATAAGAAAGAACATCAATGAAGAAGTATCATAAGGAATCCAACTGCAAGACACCATCTAGCATCAGCACCAGGATGTCAAATCTCAAGTGGTAAAGAATCACTACCACCCATTTGTGTAGAACCACAAAGGTCTACCCCACCATGCTGAGGAGATAACATCGGACCCCAAATGGATAGTCAAACCAAAACAAGATACACTACTAGGAAAAGGAAGCCTGAATACTTACTAACTCAAGGTCAACAAATATAGTGATAGGTATGACTCACTAATCCAAAGGCAACTGACCATGTAGGATAACTAGACTATGCATAGGCAGGTGTCGTCATGTATGTCTAACCCTTGAGTCTCATCCTGGTAATCTCTCTGGTTCTCGGCACTTAAGTGACCATACACGGATCAATGACTTCTCATACAGATGAAGCCATTAACTATGCTAGACACACCTCTCAAGGTGGCCAACATCACCTCCATTCCCATCTTAGTCTGTACTAGCACTCAAGAATGAGCGAGGAACTTATCTTATTAGGTTCATTTATTTCCCCTTAATTTATTAAGTTATCACTTGATTAAAGATACTTACAATAAGTGATCCTGACAGCCACTTGTGGGCCCCGACGCTTATTGCAAGCCACCTCCTAACACATATCTAGGTAAACTACCCTAGGCTCATAGATCTCTCTTAGATCAAATCGTAGATAAATAGATAGTCACACATCCAGAATCATCACAGAACCAAGATTGACTACCTAAACATATTCACTGAATCACACAGTACAACATGAGCCTATAAGATCAACTGAAATATAAACAGTACACACTCATACCAAACATAAGAAACAACATGAACAAGTAAACAATTCCCAAGCCTCTGTCTTTCCTATGTCATCTAATACCCATAAAACTAATAAACCCAACAAGTAGGAAAGATAGAATCATATTGAATTAAACAGCCAATTTCAGTAATAAATAATGCATGTATAGAGGAAAAGAAAATTCATACATTTACAACATTAAATAAAATTCCAATTTGACCATAAAAATGCAACACATAACATTCTTCATCCTTAAGCCAAATTGAATAAACAACCCTAATTTAATCAATTGAGAAACCTAATTAATTGCCCATATGTCATAAGGTTTAGCAAGATTGATGAATTCTAGTAAAGCAATTATTGTTTTAAATAGTAATTAATAATGTGTTTTACCAACACTACGTAAAATTTACTAATAGAATTTATTATTATCCAATAATAATAAATTACTAATAAAAATTATAAGTTAAATTAATTCTATTTAAGAAAATAGAATTTATTATGAAACTCTAATAATCAACAAATTTACTTAAAAAATTTATTGTGAAATAAATTATAAAAAAAATCAAAGCTTCTCATAAAACAAATAAACCTCATTAATAAAATTTATTAAAACTAATTAACAAATTTGCTAATAACAAATTGATTAATAGAAAATTTAATAATAACAAATTCAATATGAAACAAATTTAATATATAACACAAGTTTTATTTTTATTTTTTATTTTTTTTAAATACAAAATGAAAAATACATTGAGAAGGGGGAACTAGGGTCTGCACCCTATCCCACACTACACGCGGCAGCCCCACTTTCAATTTTTTTTACAAATTATTTTTTTTCAAAATTCGTACATACTGTATCTCATCAATCCATAATTTTAATACACTTTTTAGATATTGAAATTTTTGTTTTTTCTAATCAACAATGAATTTAGAGGAACAAATTCATTTGATATTGGACTTAGTTTAATTTTTTTTTATACAAAACTGACTCTTTAATTTTGCTTTACCTTTTTTTGATAGGTATAGTTTATTTCTGAAAACAGAAATAAAGACTTGTAGATTTCTTTTTCCAGAAAAGGAATTATTGCAATTTCCAATATCTCATGGCAAGATTTGTCTTTTTCAATCTGTCTTTTCCCTTTATTAATTTGTGAATACATTTCTAAATTTTCTAGTGTAATTTTTTTGTCAAGTACGCAAATAGTTTTCTTACTATGGTAAATTTTGCTTTTGAATGTCATTTTTGACAAAGAGGAGATTTTTTTTCCAAAATGGTAATTTTTCACCCAAATTGGATTTTTCACAACCCATTTATTTATTTCTGTCATACTATAGTATTAACTATATAGACATTAATTTTTTATTTTCTATGTGTTCTAGGATGAATTTTCTCCCGAAAATTTGATAGCATAACCCTACTATGCCAAGTTTATATAAAAATATGAAATGACAATCCTATGAGTTTTCTAAACCTAAAATTGAAAGAATAAATAGATAACAGATCTAAATTTATAAACCAAGTCAAACATAGGAAAATTGTTGAAAGTCTACAGATAAAATCATAGGAAGGTTCCTCAAACCCCTACCTTAATTCCAATGCTAGAAATTGAATTTAGAAAGCCTGTAGAATGCTAAAACTTCCAATTATGTCAGATGAATACTTAGCTCTCTAGATCTGAATCAACAATGCAAGCCAAGCCAATTCCAAATCCAAAGCAATCTTTCCCCAAAGCTCAAACACACACACAAAAACTCAAGAACACAAAAAGCTCTCCAAAAATCTCCAACAACCTGATTAACTCCAAATGAATGCAAAATCCCCCTATTAGGGATTCAACTCCACCATACATGCAAAACCTAGATGACTCATAGGACATCTCCTATTCAAACTCTCCCACTTTTGTTGAGAGAAATTACTAATTACTAATTAAAAATAAATATAATTGTGCACAACTCAACTTAGTCTCCTAAAATAAGTTGTCACTTTTCCAAACAAATCACTTTCAAACTCAATAAAGCACATGTTAATAATAAAATCTATTATTAAATAATTAAATATTCAAAACACCAATAAATCATGCAATTTAATTATTTAATATCTAATAACCATTACTAATCCTATTTTCACATAATTAATTAACTAAAATCCAAATATATAAATATTTGATTTTTAATTAATTAATAATCATACAAAAAATGTAGGAATTAATTAAATATTATTTTCCAATTACAATATTAAATTCCATAACCATAGAAAATCATATAAAATTATATAATCAATCAGCAATAATTAGGACCATCAAATAAACATACAAACTCAAAATAGGGAACCATGAACTTTGTCACCTTGACAAATCTGGGTAGGATAGTCAACAAATCCTTATCCAACAATTAGGATAAATGGGCTTAGGAAAGGGTTTTGGGTCCATCTATTACCTCCCCTCTTTACCATTGAGATGAGTATCTATGGGCACGCTCACTTCTGCTAATTCTGTTGGCAATTTGGCTAATGTGGATGCATAGATGTTGTCATTATGGCAACATATGATCTCTATTAAGAGAACAAAATTTGGAATGCAAGTATGCAAAGTTGAGGGAAGAAATTATCTAAGTTTGGATACAGTGATCCTGACAGAGCACCCGATGAAGATTTAGTTGGTGACGTCCACTGGAGCAATATTTTTGTTTGCACAGTTAACTAAAGCTTCTATAGAGTATGAGGATACCCCATCTCAGTGCGTATAAATTTTGGAGCAGTACGGACAATGTTATTCAAAGTTTACTGAAGATAGTTTTGCAGACAGAGTAGTTTTGGAGACAGTTTTAGCGAAAGAGTTAAGGGATTATTTTTGCTTGTCAAAATAATGACTTAACATTATGAAGGGATGACATCCTAGATGTTTACTCTTGGATAAAGATTTTGGATGCTGGCCATGTAAAGTTATTAGCTTTAATAACTCATATATTAGGCATACTTGAAATGTAATGAAATATAGAAGTGAAATGTAAAAAGAAAGAAAAGATAACTTGCTATAGTTGTATATTGTGATAGCAGAAAAGGCTATTGATCCGAAGTTGTAAGAAGTACCATATTATAGTTAGAAACATTTTTCTATTACCTATTTGGGCAGTGAGCTCAGCTGGTGATCAGGTTTTGTAATCTAACTCCTAACAGGGTTAAGGCTTCTAACAAGGCCTAAAGTCCTTTAACCAGGACAGATCTACTATATATTGTAAATTGACTCCTAACATGGTCCAATATCCCTAGCAGGATACTTTTGATTAGTGATCTTTGTGGGTACCATCCCCACTGGGGTTTTCCCTTGGCCAGGGTTTCCTCGAGAACATATGATGTGTCATGAGTTCTTTCTATGTAATGCTATGTTTGTTAATCAGCTTGATAATCTTTGTATGCACTAAAGTAATCTGTTATATCCATAAGTGGGAAAAAGAAAAATTTTGTGAAATATTGATTCACCCCCCCCTCTCAGTATTTCCTATTTCTAACAATTGGTATCAGAGCACAGTTGCTCGGAGAAGAAACATTCAAGGAAATCTTAGCAGCTTGAGTAAGATCTATATGGATATGGATCAACTTCAGAAGAATCTTGAAGAAGCTCTTGAACAGATTGATATGCTTACTGATGAAAGAAACTCCTTAAGAAGAAAATATGAAGATGCAAAGAATGCTATTGACAAATTAAAAATTAAGATTGAAGATCTGAAATCTAAAAGGAAATCTGATATGCTTGTTGAAGATTGTGATGAATTAGAAAAATAAAATGAGATCCTTAAGCATGAGTTGAAGATAGTAAATCTAAAGCTTAGTATGAAAGATGGAAATTTGAGATCTAATAATGAAAAATTGAAAATTGAGAATGAAGATCTGAGGTCAAGACTTGAAAAGGAAACACCTGAATCTGAAAAGGTAAAAATGCAGTATGTGGAACTTGAGAAGTATAATAAAATTGTGAAAGGTGAACTAACTCAATCTAAACAACAACTTGAAAGGCTATATTCAAAAGGTGATAAGACTGAAAAACAAATTTCTTTTGAAGAACCATTCTTTGATAGGACTGGATTTGGATATAGTATGTTTAGAACAAACCATGAAAGTAAGAAACCAGATCTGAAGACATCTAAAAGTATGGAGGAAATAAAGCTAGATGAGAACACATTGGAAGATCCACCTAAAGAAGAACCACCTAGAGAGAAAGAAGAATCAAAATAGGAAGAATCATCTAAAGGTATGCAAAGAGAATTCAAAGGTAGATGTTTTTCTTGTAATACTATTGGGAACATGAAGAGAGATTGCACAGGTAAGCAATTTAAATCTTTTAATGGACATTGTTATAATTGTCATAGTTTTGGACATAGAGCTAATGAATGTAGAAGACCTAAAGTAATTTTGAATAATTATGATAGAAAGATTGAGAATACTAACAATGCAGATAAGAAATCTATTGAAGAAATGAATCAAAGAAAAGTGGTAGTATGTTTTAGATGCAACAAAGTAGGACACATTGCTAGAAATTGCAGGTCACAGATTAACCAGCAAGGACAGAGATTTGGAAACAATGGAATCATTTGTCAGCTATGCAGAAAGTTTGGACACTCAGCAAGATTTTGTAGAATGAACAATGGAGGTTATCATCATAACCCTAACCCTCAGAACAATGCAAGAAGGAATGAAAATGCAGGAAACAAAGAGAAAGGTTGCTGTAGCAATAAAGATGAAGTAGAATTTGACAAAGGCATAGATCAAGGAGGTATAGTCAGCACTGAAAGTAGTCAGGAAGGTAATGTAACCAATGGTAAGGATGAATCTTTACCTGATCCTTCTTTAAGTACTTAAATTATGTAAGTTTATGTAGTTTAGGACTTAGGATTAGTGTAGATTAGGAATTTGAATGAGTTAAGTTTTGCGTAGTTAGATGTAGGTTTATTATGTTGTACTAATGCTATGGTTAAGTGTGCAAAAGAAAATATTGTGTTTTGTGAGGTCTCAGAAAGTTTTATGGTTGCAGGTTTGCCGAATCAGCTTTTTGAGGTTTTAGCAGCAAAATGAATGAATGCGATGTCAGATCGAGTTAATGTGAAGTGTTATAAGGTCAAAATCAAAGTTATTATGATTACAAAGTGATTGAAAAGAGATTTGAAAGAATAAAAGTGAGTTGAGGATGATTTGAAGAAGTTTGGAAGCAGTTTGCAGCGACGATCATATCGAAACCCTAGATTTGCAAAGTTGAGGTATTTCTTGATCTTTAATTAGTTGATAAGATGGATATTTCTATGGTTCATAATGTTAAGGATAAGAATAGACCAAAGATTAAGAAAGAACCAGTAGAACCAACTGAAATTGATGACAGTCTAGCATTATCATCTATACCAGATGGAGTATTGCACTTTGAGAATGTTAAGGGATATTTAGGTTGTAAGTTTGAAACTTTGGGAGATGCAAATTTTAGTGATGATTACAGGAAATTGTACAATCAGACATGTTAGTTAAACCAGCTTATGGGTACTTAGAGAACAATGAAATTATCAAATATTCCATGAAGTATGAATTCAATGATGAGGAATGTACCGAGATCATTTTAAGTAGAATCCAAAATGGGAAATTCTGGATGGAGGATAGAGTTATTGATATAACTGTTGACCTAATTCATGAAGTTATTGGATTATCTAAAGTTGGAGAGATTCCACTGAATGAAAAGAACATGAGAAAGATTGTTTTAGATAACACTGAATCTAGTTATAATGGTAGAGGAATTGTGATAAGTAAGATTAAGCAAGATGATGTTAGGTACCTTTGCAAGATCCTAACAACTAAATTTTGTGGTAGTTCAAGGGAAGATGAAATGGCTGTAGGAATGATTCATGTAGCTTATCTTATGTGTGTTGAGAAGAAACCAGTAGACCTATGTGAAATCTTGAAAATTTAGTTATTTGAGAACTTAGAAAAGATTAAGAAGGCTAAGTACACTCAGTTTAGGTTTTCATCTCTGATAACCTATATGTTTTTCCATTTTTTGAGAAGATTTCCTTACAGAGTTGATTGGAGTGACAATGTGAACACAATGGAAAGAATAAACTCATTTTACATGAAGCACCCTTTTGATAAAGTTAATGACAGTGTGAAGCTTGTATTGAAGACTTTTCAGAATAATGTTAAGACCAAGTCAAGGATTCCTCAATCCTTAGTTGAAAAGCATAAAGATGACATTTGTTTTATGGTTGACACTGATTTCACCTACATTGAAGCAGTTGAGCCTAGAATGGAATTCATAGACCCTCTTGGCTATGAAATATCTGAAGCAGAAATAGTAGGATATGTGAATAGATTGTTAAAGTGTGAGTTGGATGGTCATGCAAATAGGTTTGGAACCTATCAAGAGAATTTGAACTCTGCAATATGTTTGAGAGAAAAGAAGTAATCTAGTAAGAGATTTGAATCTACTATGAAGAAAATATTGAAAGAATCTGGTATGTCAAGTCATGAGTTTGACATAGCTAAGAAGACTGCCGAAGCCCTGAGGCAAAGTGAAAATCTTGTATTTCCACCTGACACATCAAGTGCAGATCCTGTTGATCCGATTGTAGTAAAAGTAAAAGTTGAAGTACCTAAAAAAGATGAAGGAGATAAATCTTTTTCTCCTATTCCTAGCAAAAGAGTAAAAGTGAGTGCAACAGGACCTGGCAAGAGATACAAAGTGGTTGTACCACCTATACCTAGAAATGTAGCAGTAATTAAAGATGATGATGTAGTTTTAGTCAAGAAGAAAACTTGGAGACCAAGAATTGAAAGAGTTAATGAAGATATATTGAAGCATGGAGACTTCACTAAGTCGAATAAATTCTATGATCTATATGGATCATTTGACAGATTGAACTTTGAAAATGCAATGGTTACACACATGATTGTGGCATATAAGAAACTTAGCACCATTCATGGTAAGATCCTAGAAGATTTGTATAACAAACTTGTGAATAGAAAATAGAGAGCACAAGAAGAGGACATAAAGATGAGAGAACAGGTAATCAGATAGTTCTATGAAGTTAAGGATGAAGATCATTTGAAGAGATTCTTGAAGTCTCTTGGAACTTTATTGAGAACAAAGAGAAGAAAAATCCTTATAATGGGAGGCAAAAAGGAGGAAGTACAGAAAGAGACAGAGCAAGCAGTAATGCAAGTTCTTGCAAATATAGTTGCAAAAAAGCATGTTGAATCAGACCCTCAGTAGAAGAAATTAGAGGAACCACATGCAGAGGAAGTTGGTATTGAAGAAGTTCCATCTTCTTCACATATCAATATCAGCAAAAAATCAATGGATATTGAAGGCACCAAAGTGACTCTAGAATCAAATGCTGCAGTATTTCATGATCTAGGAAACATTGTTGACAATTTGGCTTTGGGAGGGCAAGAAATGGTCACAAAATTAGAGAAGAATACAGAGGTAGAGGAAGTACCAACTGTATCAGAATCAGTTCCAGCAGAGCAGATAGTCAAAGACAAACAAATTTTGATAGAGGCCACTACCTCTAGTGCACCTTCTATACCAGTTGAAGACATTAGTGCACCTGACAGTAAGAAGAGGCATATTGGTTCAATGTTTGAAGACCTTGGAAAAGAAGTTGAAGATGATGATCAGCTTGAGTTCATCACATCTCTGAATAAAATTATTGGAAATAATAAGAAGGTGAAAGACCTTGAAGGCAAAGTTAGAGTTTTGACAGAGAAACTTGAGAGTGTGATCAACACTAAGGTATTTGAATCAAATCCACTTGAGAAAGCTCAATCAGTAATGAATGCTTTTGACTCTAAATTTTCTAACTTGAAGGATATTGCTAAGATAAAAGTTCAGGAAGATTTTGAAGTAGAAATGCAAAAAACTTTAAGTGTAAATATTTGAAATGATATTGGTAGCTTAGATGTACACATAAAGAATTTGAGGAGACATTTTGAGATAGGAAAGAATTTGTACATACAATGTACTAAATCAGAAATCCTAACAGTTGAAGAGGATAAGAAGATCAAAGAGAAGTTAGATGCTATTTCAGCTGAGACAAACACCTTGAGAAGCCCTAATGTCAAGATAAGTTCTGTTGAGAAGAACATAAGGAAATTGAAAGATGAAATCAGAATGATAGCAGAGGAGAAGAATAAAAAGATGATCAGGGTTAACATCTTGAGAGAGCATGTCTCAATCAAGATATCAATTGTTGAAGATCAAATTGAGCAGTGTCTTTTAGCAAAGACATCATTTCAGAAGTTTAGCTTCAATTCCCTGCAAGCTTGTCAGAGAGTAGCATACGGATTGAGTACTCTACTCAATGTTGCTGAATCCATTAGGATGATATGGGAGAAAGATTTTGAATCTTGTAAGTTAGAGTTTGGTGATTGTGTTGCAAGCCTACCGGCTTTGCAATAACTGATAATAAGGTATAAAGTTTTTTGAAATTTTTGTTCACCCTATCTTTGTCATTGTTGTCAAAGGGGGAGAGATAGTAGCAAAAAATTGTATATATGTTGAGGAAGGATACTCATAGGGGGAGCTATTCTATGGAGTATGATATTGTATACATATTGTATAACTTTTGGCCACAAAATTTTGTATAAGTTTTTTTTTGAAGTTTTGTTTGCACACTTAGCCAATTTTCCCATATGTTGCCACCAATGACAAAGGGGGAGATTTTTGGAAATTTGGCTAATGTGGATGCATAGATGTTGTCATTATGGAAACATATGATCTCTATTAAGAGAATAGAATCTAGAATGCAAGTATGCAAATTTGAAGGAAGAAATTGTCTAAGTTTGGATATAGTGATCCTGACAGAGCACCCAATGAAGATTTAGTTGGTGACATCCACTGGAGCAATATTTTTTTTTGCATAGTTAACTAAAGATTCTATAGATTATGAGGATACCCCATCTTAGTGCATATAAAGTTTGGAGAAGTACGGACAAAGTTATTCAAAGTTTACTGAAGACAGTTTTGCAGACAGAGCAGTTTTGGAGACAGTTTTAGCGAAAGAGTTAAGGGATTATTTTTGCTGCTAAAAATAATGACTTAACATTATGAAGGGATGACATCCTAGATGTTTACTCTTGGATAAGTATTTTGGATGCCGACCATGTAAATTTATTAGCTTTAATAACTCATATATTAGGCATACTTGAAATGTAATGAAATATAGAAGTGAAATGTAAAAAGAAAGAAAAGATAACTTGCGATAGTTGTATATTGTGATAGAAGAAAATGCTATTGATGTGAAGTTGTAAGCAGTACCATATTATAGTCAGAAACATTTTTGTATTACCTGTTTGGGCAGTGAGCTCAGCTGGTGATCAGGTTTTGTAATCTAACTCCTAACAGGGTTAAGGCTTCTAACAAGGCCTAAAGTCCTTTAACCAAGACAGATCTACTATATATTGTAAATTGACTCCTAATAGGGTCCAATATCCCTAACAAGATACTTTTGATTAGTGATCTTTGTGGGTACCATCCCCACTAGGGTTTTCCCTTGGCCAGGGTTTCCTCAAGAACGTATGATGTGTTATGAGTTCTTTCTATTTACTGCTATGTTTGTTAATCAGCTTGATAATCTTTGTATGTACTAAAGTAATCTATTATATCCATAAGTGGGAAAAAGAAAAAGTTTGTGAAATATTGATTCACCCCCCCCCCCTCAGTATTTCCTATTTCTAACAAATTCAAGGAAGATGATGCCCTGTACCTGCAAACCTATCATCACAAATCAAAGCATGTACATACAATATATTACAAGCAATGATAGGGTATGGTTGGTCATGTGGATCTTGACAAAGCAAGTAACTACGTCTCCACCCACTACCATACAAACACATAAAATAGATACATACAAATGAACACCATACACATGCTAGTATGCGGTAAGTACATCACAATCCAACTGAAACATAAGCATCACATCATAATAACATTAACATCTAAATATGAGATCATATGACATCATAACATAATCATAAGCATAATGTGGATCATCAATAATCACTGAAATAATAAGATCTGGACACATACAATGTGGCCTAAAAGAGTATGGCACTGAAACACTGAAAGCAAACTATGTGGGTACTACATCCACCCCCCCTTGTATTAGGCTTACTCCTGGAAGCATGGAACAAATAGGAACATGAATCCAATAAATCTAACTACACTAAAAAGAAACTAAACCAAAGACAACTGAGAAGGTCCCATCAGACCCTTCCCTGCCTTAGGGTTCGAACACTGAGGATCATTCCCAATAGAAAAGGCCCTATGAGCTCTGCCTGTATCTCTAATTGTAAGCTTAGAAGTTGCTAGCTTCTATCCTACAAACTAAAGAAAATCATATGACTTATGACCTTGTTGGCCACAAGTGAAACAATCCCTCTTGAACACTCTTCTCGTAGCAGAAAAACTAGACTACTAGAAGCTACCTCTATCGGCACTCTATTGAGCACTTTGAATAGGCTGACCAAAAGAATGATCCTTACTCTATTGACCATTGTGGAATTTATTCATCTAAGAACCACTACTCTGAGTAGAAGGAAGTGGAAGTGACTTAACCTACTGCTGGTTCAAGTTACCTCTATAGAAGTTCGAAGACTTTTTAAAGTTCCCATTACCCTATGACTAATTTCCCATATAACCTAAACCTGAAGGTCCACTTGCTGAAGTATTTGATTGTCAGCCATGGCCCAAGGCTAAGTTAGCCTCTATGAGAGTGGCTTTAATGGCTTCATCTTTGAGGGTTTTAGGCTCAAAGAGTAAAACATTCCCAATAATACGAGCATTTAGCCCCCTGACAAAATGTTGTACCAGTAAGGCTATATCATGTCCAAATCTGGCATACTATTTGAGCTCAAAGAATTTGCACTCATATTCACTCACCGTCATAGTCAACTATTTCAAATGAAGAACTCATCTAATCTTTGGTTCCTCCACTGATCAGAAAGCAAATGTTCCTGAAAGTGCTCTAGGAATATCTCCCATGTAACTATGTCCATTCAAAGACCCAACTTCTCCTCCTCAATCCTCCACCATACAGCTGCAAAATCTATGAGCTGTGTCACAACATATCTAGCTTTTGTATTTCTGCTAAATGGGTGCATGGTGAAACTTTTCTCTAAGGCTATCAACCATGTCTCAGCCTCAAGTCCTATACCCTTTCCATCAAAGGGAATAGGTCATCCCCTCATAAGATCCTGCATATGGTTTACCGCCACTACTGAAGGATCCACAATGAAGTTCCTTCTTAGAGGGCTCCTAGACCTCTCTCTCTCTCTATCATTCCTCTGGAAATGCTGAGAACCATCCCTCTCTTCCCTATCCTACTCAGGACCAAGGCAAGTAAGGATTGCCCGCAAGAGTAGTCTCATATCAGGATCATCCTAACGATGCTCTCTCTGCTCACCCCTAGACTGCTTGTGATGACTCTCCTAACTGACACTTGTGGAGGGGCTAGGTTTCCTTCCCCTACAATTTCTACCAAACCTACCTCTACCTCGGCCTCTAGCTGCTATAGTTTTAGGCATGATTCCTACAACATAAAGAAACCAGCAAAATCTCACAACATAGCTCAAAACATAAACCAAGACAAGATGATCACAAAGCAATAGTCTATAAACAGATATGTTATATGTCTAAGTTTTGTTCCAAGTTTAAACTATACAGAAAAAACCTAATGAGCATACATACCCAGAGTTCCCAGTGTAGAAACTCTACTCTGATAGACTTCTACAAATCATGAAAAAGAAAGGAAACCTCAATACTAACAATTGAGTTCCTTTGAAAGAAAACTCTTTGCAAATTTTTAATGTGGAGCTACCTTGCAAATAGATTTTCAATACAATCTTATAGAACAAAGATATGGAAAATCATGTGTGCTTTTAAGTAGAAAACACATAAGGTCAACATTCAGTTCATCAACATGTAAAGAATGTGCAGATTTTCAGAGAAAAACATTTACTTCTATCACTACTTCAAACTTTAAATCTTTAAAACCTGAAACTTTTGTATTGACTCTCTCTTTTACTCTAAGCACAAGATCAACTCATATCACAGTTGAGCTCTATTTAATATACTCATTTCCATAAGAAAATAACTATATAAGATAAACAACAATATTTATCAAGTTAAGAGCTCAAACATACATGCAACACCATAGGATATTTCATCTATTCTGCTATATCAGTATTCAAAAATCTTAAAGTATAATCTCTAGAAAATAGTTCCAAAAAAATAGAGAGCCGACTGACTCCCCCAAAAGAAGAACCCTTTCTTTCTCTTTTTGTTACATATTTAACTTACTTTCCTCCCAATGATATTTTTTAGTTTTAATAACTGAATGTTTCTTTCCAATAAAAATCTCTTCATCCCCTTTCTTTTACGTTATCGGGCATAATGTTCTTAAACATTATGTTTGCAAGGGTAGTAATAAATACACCTTTCTAATTCATAATATGTGTATCTTTAGACACATGGTGTATTTTTTAATTTTTAAACTTTGTCTAATTTAACCTCAGTGTTAATTCCTCTTATGGTGTATTTGATAATAAAGACACCTATGTTTCTATTTGGCATCTTTGTAAGGCTTCTAACTGGTGGTGGCATACTCTATGATCCATTTCAAAATTACTCTAATGTCTTAGATCCAAGCTGGCAACATTATCTTTGTTCAAGCTCTACCTTGTTTTTGCAGTTAGAACAAGAGGCTACTAGCCTCTCTAAGATACCTCTACATAGTCACATGTATCTTTTGACTGCAAACAAATTTTTCTAATCACTTTGGTTAGGTCCTACACCCACAACATATCCAAAACTTGGCCAAATCCAATGGTGCAATAAAAAGTTATGGCCCTCACACTGAGACCTATTTTTCAGTCTTCAAACAAATTGTCAGTATAAGCTACTGAAGAAATCCTTTGTACACAGTCAATATTTCTCTCTAGGTGTACCATTATAGATTGCAAATATCTCTTCTCCATAAGTATATTTTGTAACTCCATTTACCACTTGATCAAAGGAGTGTCAATATCACAAATATGATAGCTGCCTATTGTCAATTACATATGAATGTGGCCCCTGGCTTTTCAAATCATTGAATTACTTAAGACCCTTTTCTAATGTCAAATATTATAGAGATATAGAAATGGAAATACAATGCAACATGTAATCATATCATGTTGGTTATAAATAAAATTCATCAGTCACCAATTAATCTAAACTTTGAACTTGGGGTTTTTGAACATATACTTTCAAACTTGAATTTGCCCCAACATTTTGAACTTGAACTTTGAACTCTGAACTTTGAGGTTCAAGTTTGAGTTCAATAACTCTCCTCATTTCTTCTTTCATAAGATGTCAACTTACAAAGTTATTGTTATTTAAAAATCAGCATAAACCATAAGAAAATTGAGGTACATTTTTCATGAGACTCAATTTTAAAAGTTCTGAAGTTGGGTGACTGAGGCAAGCCAACAACTAGCTCTGGTTGCGGATATGGACTGTTAAGGACATAGAGAATCTAGAAATCCTCTAGGAGAAGACCAATGTCTATGCATTGGGCAATAGAGTCATTCTATCATAGAGGTTGGGGAACTTCTTCTAGAGAGGACAACACACCAAAACTACCAACAAGCTAAAACTAAAAAGAAACAAAGAACTAACCAAACTAGACAAACAAACTAAGATGAAACCAAATCCAACAAAACTAGCAAAGCTGAAGGCTATTTACAAATATGCACAGATGAGAAAATCTCACTGCAAGAACCAAGGCTGAGAAAAACTTATAGAAAACTATTAACTGGTTGCGAGAAGAAAGAACCACTCCGGAACAATGGATTAAATGTGGATGAGATAACTTGATACAATATCAATGTGGTGAATTCTTCATGGCTACAAACCAAGCTGGTTTTATGCAAGAACCTTGTGAAGCAAGCATCATGCCCAAATAGCCACATCTCATCATAGATTTTTTATTTTTCCTGAGCTCTTTGTATGAAATTTCCTGAACCGTTTCTAACCTCTAGCTAAAAAAAATAATGCTCATGCATTCACAAAGAACAGGTAACATCATTCTCATGATCAACATTTAGGAGACCCCCATCTTTAAGAGAATTTTTAGTATTTAAAACATATTCATAATAAGAATATAAGTCACCATTGACTAGATTAGCTTCATTATATTTTGTTGCAACCACCTCTAAAAATACTCTATCCAAGCTAAATGCGTCAATCAAATCAATATTTAAACCTTTACCTTCAAGATCCTCTTGCTTGATTGATGATAAGAACCTTTCAATAATCTCTACCTCATTCAAAGAATCACTACCTGAGCAAGTTGATGATGATTGTGGCTATAGGTTTTCCACATGCGCACCATTCTTAAATGTTGTATACATTTTAGATTTATTTCTTCCCTCTAAGTTGTTAGGATCTATGAAGCTTTCAGCCAAGCATGAGCTAATCTCACTTTCAGCATAAGAAAACTCATGCAAGGGAATAAACTCTATAGTAAGCTAATTTAGACTACCATACTCATCTTTATCCTGAACAGAATGCAAGACTTTAAATTTTGATTGTACATAGATATCTCTCTTCTTTGTTGATGCTTGATCTCTATAAGGTTGTATCATTTCTTTCTTCCTAGGTAAGAGAAACTTCTTTGTGGTCTCATCTTCACAAGGGATACCTCTCAGGTTTCTTTATGATCTATGAGGTTGTACATTACTTTAGCAAAATTATCAGCATGCTCTCCATTTGCTTTAGAAAATTCCTTTCTAAGTGGATTTCCAAACTATAGGGCTGCCTCTCAAGACATGATTCTACTTCATCCTCATCATAAAGTGTTACATACAACCCATCTTTTCCTGCTGCTATCAAATCCAAAGGATTTTTACTTTCAGATTGCATGAGTGGAAGTTCCAAACTTGTTGATGCTTGGTAATAATGAGGCTACACCATGCATGGCTAAGAAGAAAAAGAGAGATCTTTTTTAATCTAAATTGTGCAATGAAAAGTATTCTCTTGGCTTCCTGATGATATTTGAGGCTGTAATGCTTCATATGAGCCAACATCATCTTATTCTACATTTTCTCTAGAGTCTCTCTCTCCAAGTGAGTTAGCAAAATTAAAGAACACCTTCCTTAAGCATGAATATGCTATGTCCTCATCATATTCTTTATTAGAAAAACATGGAGTGTCTTCATATTGGAAAGTAAAAGATTCTAGGATAGGACCATCAATTTCATGCATGAAATTAAAAACTCCATATTCAGGTTGCATATGAATCTAAAATATGCCATTCTCTATATTCATAGCAGCAGGGTGATCCTTTAGACTTTCAAAACTAAAACCCTCAAATTTAGGTAGAAAAGTGGAATCATGCACAATATTTTCTTCTAGATTAATTGGGTTTTCCATACCTTGTTCATTTGGACTCACCCATCCATTCTTTTCATGAGGGTCTAAGATTTCTTTATCACCCATAACAAGGTAATTGTATGAGATGGATGAAAATAGAATAACTAGAACTTCATCATCATCCACCTCTAGTTCCTTCTCAAGTTGTTGTACCTAATCATTGTAAACTTCTAGGTATTTTAGCTTGTGAAATTTGTGACACAAACTTGTCCACAATAGAGTAGAAGTGTGGTCATGTTCAATACTGAGATTTATTTTCATGACATGCAAAATGCTTTCTTTGTAGTGCTCAAATAAATCTTGTAGCACTTTATCTTTCATTTGGATGATCTCCAAGGTGGTAGGGTTAGGTCTTTTCTTTGCAACATTTCTATCAAGCATGGTCATTTTCACAGAGTCGCCAATCTCTTGCACATGGAGATAAATTGAAAATTGAGGAACCAAAAGTCAAGCACTGAATCTTTGATTTTGGTTCCCCAATGGAGTCGCCAAAAACTTTTAGTATATAGTTTTTCCCTTTCTTTGAATCAATCTATAGAATTCTACAAATAATGAAAAAGAAAGAAAACCTCAATACTAACAATTGAGTTCCTTTGAAAGAAAACTCTGCAAATTTTTAAGGTGTAGCTACCTTGAAAATAGATTTTAAATACAATCTTATAGAACAAAGAAATGTAAAATTATGTGTTCTTTTAACCAGAAAGTACATAAGGTCAACATTCAGTTCATCAACACGAAAAGAATGTGCATATTTTCATAGAAAAACATTTACTTCTATCACCTCTTCAAACTTAAATCTTTAAAACCTAAAACTTCTGTATTGACTCTCTCTTTTACTCTAAGTACAAGATAAACTTAATGTATATGCAAACATACATGCAACACCATAGGATATTTCATCTATTCTGCTATATCAGTACTCAAAAAACTTAATGTATAGTCTTTTGAAAATAGTTCCAAAAAACCAGAGAGCCGCCTGACTCCCCTAAAAGAACCCTTTCCTCCTCTTTTTGTTGCATATTTAACTTACTTTACTCCCAATGATATTTTTTAGTTTTAATAACTAAATCTTTCCTTCCAATAAAAATCTCTTCATCCCATTTCTTTTACTTTATCAAGCATAATGTTCTTAAACATTATGTTTGCAAGGATAGTAATTAATACACCTTTCTAATTCATAATATGTGTATCTTTAGACACATGGTGTATTTTTTATTTTATAAACTTTGCTAATTTAACCTTAGTGTTAATTCCTCATATGGTGTATTTGATAATAAAAACACCTATGTTTGTATTTAGCATCTTTTTGAGGCTTCTAACTAGTGGTGACATACTCTATGATCCATTTCAAAATTACTCTAATGTCTTAGATCCAAGTTGGTAACATTATCTTTGTTCAGGCTCTACCTTGTTTCTATAGTTAGAACAAGAGGTTACTGGCCTCTCTGATATACCTCTACATAGTCCTTTGTCTCTTTTGATTGCAAACACAATCTACTAATCTCTCCAGTCAAATCCTACACTATTTGTTTCCCCACAACATATCCACAACTTGGGAAAATCCAATGGTGAAATAAAAGGTTATGGCCCTCACACCGAGACCTATTTTTCAGTCTTCAAAAAATTTGTCATTATAAGATGTTGAAGAAATCCTTTGTGCATAGTCAACATTTCTCTCCAGGTGTACCATTATAGATTGCAAATATCTCTTCTCCACAAGTATATTTTGTAACTCCATTTACCACTTGATCAAAGGAGTTTCAATATCACCAATATGATAGCTAGCTATTGTCAATTACATATGAGTGTGGCCCCTGGCTTTTCAAATCATTGAATTACTTAAGACCCTTTGCTTATTCCAAATATTATAGAGAAATGGAAATAGAAATACAATGCAACATGTAATCATATCATGGTGGTTATAAATAAAATTCATCAATCACCAGTTAAATTGGAATCTTTATGATAGGCCTATGCATTCCATATTCACCATTCTGAATCTGAAGTTTGAACTTGGGGGTTTTGAACATATACTTTCAAACTTATATTTGCCCCAACATTTTGAACTTGAACTTTGAACAATGAACTTTGAGGTTCATGTTCGAGTTCAATAACTCTCCTCATTTCTTCTTTCATAAGATGTCAACTTACAAAGTGATTGTTAGTTAAAAATTAACATAAACCATAAGAAAATTAAGGTACATTTTTCATGAGACTCAATTTTAAAAGTTTTGAAGTTGGTTTCCTGAGGCAAGCCAACACTATTGAAGACCGAAGATAGATAACTGAACAACTTCAAGAAAAATAAACTGAGATACAAAGACTCACTGAGCACCATTTTGAAATATCTAATCAGATGATGATTGTGAATCAGGAGGACAACCAAGTAAATGGTGAACTGTCAAGAAAACTTGAAGATATTGGAATACTCAGGGAAGAGAATGAGAAACTAAGAAATGAAATAAAAAATCAAAAACAACACAATGAAATGATAAAATTGGCTGAAGATAGTTCAAAAAATATTGATGATTTTCTGACTAAGAAAAGAAGATTTGGAAGAAAAGTTGGATTAGGCTATATTGGTGAAGGAGAATCATCCAAACAAGTTGAACAAGTCAACAACAATCAGAATCAAAGACCTAATATGCTATCATGCTATCACTGTGGAAAATCAGGACATACCTAAAATGTTTATAGAAGGAAAGCACAAGGTAAACTCCCAGTCATTCCTAAGTTTAATGGATATTGTTATTATTGTGGAAAGTTTGGTCACCGAGCTTATGAGTGTAGAGAAAAATTGAATAAGAATGCTAACAATCCTACCATGGAGAAATTATCTTATACTTGTAATGAACATGGACACATTGCATGAGAGTGTAAGGAAAAATGAAGTAAGTATGGACACCAAAGGAAAAGATTAAACCCAAGCCTTATCAACTGAATAGACAAGGTAATTCTTATGTTTGGGATTACAACACATGGTCTCATTGTATTGCATGTGGTAGATAAGGGCACATCACAAAAAATTGTATGAGGAAAAGATGGTCTAGACAATCACGAAGCTAGACAGGCACTAGAATGGTGTGCTTACATTGTCATAAGGTTGGTCATCTAAGAAAGGACTGTAGAGACTGAGCACCAGAAGAAGGACATGTATTTGAGAGTTGAAACACTATTGTAGATATCATGAGAATCGAGAACACTATGTGGAGGAAAGCATCAAATGAGAATGGAGAGTTAAGCAATGCTATCGGTGAAACCTCATCCACTGGATTAGGTGACATCGGTACCTCTACTTAAGGTGATATAGGTATGTATCACCTTATATATGATGAGGACATACCAAATGATAATATTTTACATACAGTTCCTTATATATGATGAGGACATACCAAATCTACATGAATAAAGTGTTGGCATTAAGTATGTTTGTCATTAGTGACAACACTTATTCAGACTATGTGTGCTTACTGAGCTCATCTAGCAAAACAGTGTTTACCAAGCACACCAAGCAGAATAGTGTTTACTGAGCAATCTGAGAAAAATATTTCTTACTGAGTAGACTGAGCTTTGTAGTGCTTATTGATTTATCATTACCGAGTGATGAGATAAGTAGTGTTTATTGAGTGCCAACATGGTAAACAGGGAATTCAGTTTCTACCGAGTGACACTATATCTACCGAGTCTATAGTGTATACCAAATTTGAAACTATGACCAAGTGGTTAGTATGGACCGAGCCTCCACTCCTACTAAGAGCATGATGATGTTGAGTATTGCAATGGATGCTGACTATTAGAAAGTCATCGAGTTAGTTTGCAGGAACTTTGTAACTATATTTGGGCTGACTCAGTAATATGTGTTAGCTTGTTTAAGAGACAGCTTTGTAATTATTTTGTAATTGTTTTGGATTGATATATAAACAATGTTTTGTATCATATCAAAGGTTTGAATAAGCAAGAAGTGTGAAAAAGAGAAGAAAGGCAGAGATAGGCAAATTACAAAAGGGCTACAACAGTATAAGGAGTAGCAGAGACATATCTATCATAGAAGGTGATCAGTACATCAAAGAATCTCAATCAACAAGTACAGTTCCAAGTAAGAGATCTACTGTTTCATCCTAACAGGTGAATCAGCTTGAAATCCTTTAACAAGGTAGACCTAATAGTCTTTTGTAAAATCTCTTAACCAAGTGCATACTTCATTGTATGTTTGTAAATCCTCTAACAAGGTGGACCTAGCAGTCCTATTTGCTCCTAACAAGGCAGATCATCAAAAGTGATCATTGTAAACCTTAATTGGAAAACTTTATACTGCATTAAGTATGTTTGTAATTAGTGACAACACTTATTCAAACTTTGTGTGCTTACCGAGCTCATCTAGCAAAATAGTGTTTACCGAGCACACAAAGCAGAACAGTGTTTACTGAGCAATCTGAGTAGAACAGTGCTTACAGAGTTATGTAGTGTTTATAGAGTTATCATTACCAAGTGATGAGATGAGCAGTGTTTATTGAGTGCTAGCACAGTAAACAAGGAATTTAGTTTCTACTGAGTGACACTATATCTACCGAGTCTCCAGTGTATACCAAGTTTGAAACTACGACCGAGTGGTTAGTATGCACCGAGCCTCCACTCCTACCAAGAGCATGATGATGCTAAGTATTGCAGTGGATTCTGAGTATCAAAAATTCACCGAGTTAGTTTGCAGGAACTTTGTAAATATATTTGGGCCGACTCGGTAATATTTGTGTTAGCTTGTTTAAAAGCTGACTTTGTAATTATTTTGTAATTGTTTTGGATTGATATATAAACAATGTTTTGTATCATATCCAAGGTGTGAATAAGTGAGAAGTGTTAAAAATAGAAGAAAGGCAAAGATAGGTGAATTACAAAGGGCTACAATAGTATAAGGAGTAGCAGAGACATATCTATCACAGAAGGTGATCAGTACATCAAAGAATCTCAATCAGCAAGTATAGTTGCAAGAGATCTACTGTTTCATCCTAATAGGTGAATCAACTTGAAATCCTTTAACAGAGTAGACTTAACAGTCTTTTGTAAAATCTCTTAACCGAGTGCATACTTCATTGTATGTTTGTAAATCCTCTAACAAGGTGGACCTAGCAGTCCTATTTGCTCCTAACAAGGTAGATCATCAAAAGTGATCATTGTAAGCCTTAACCAGCAAAATTTATACTGCAGTATTGAAGTTTTGTGGGTATCATCCCCACCCCAATTTTACTTTCTATTTGGAAGGTTTCTGGGTCACCAAATCTCTGTGTTCAAAGTGTTATGAATGTTTTATTCTTTCTATTACTTATGCATGTAGTTAGCTTATTGATCTAAATGTTATTTGGAATATGGTTAAGATCTAAAGTTGATATAAAAGTTTTGAAGTTACTGATTCACCCCTCCCCTCTCAGTAACTTGGCTAGTCTTGAATATTTCCAACATAAAGATGCACTATGGTTTATATGTTATGAACTAAAAAAGTCACACAGTCGGTAAAAGTTAGACCGAGCAAAAGGTTACCCATCAGTAATCACTATTCAAGGTTAATCGAGTATCAACATCCACCGAGTGAGAAATCATGTGTTAACCGAGTTGATGGAAGTTTGCTATAGTCATCAAGTTGGTAGTTATCACCAACCTAGAAGTAGGTCAAGCATTAATGACATAAATTTTTAAGCAGGAATTCAAAAAAGCTATAAATACATGGAAGTCTGAGTTCATTTTCACAAAGTGATTTTGGAGAGCAAAAATTTCACAGAGTGACTTCGATAAAAGAATCTTTCAAGTTCATCCAAAGCAATTTCAGATCAAACTAAGAACATTCTTTGACATATTCCGAGTAAGTTGAAATCCCTACTGAGCATATTCATCATACTTACCAAAAACCTAGTTTTTTATAATGGCATCCACTACGAGCACTTCTAAAGATTTGGAAGGGGAAGTAAATCTTATAGTGTCATAAAACTATAGTGAACCCAAGTACAAGTTACACCTATAAGTAGCATAAAAAATGGATTCAATGGGTGCTTTTTCAAGCATCCCACCTAGGGTTTTATTGGTCGAAGACATTTGATCATATATTCATTGCAAAATAGAAGAAATAGGAGATTTTGATATGTATGTTACATACCAGGCACTATGTGGTGAAGATACAAAGTTGAAACTAGAGCATAAATAGGTAGAAGTGATTGGCCTCAATAATGCCCTAAATTTTCTGAAGAATTTCAGAATAGAATGGATAAGGGTCATGCTAAGTCAATATCATGAGGGCACAATTTGGCTAGATAAACCAATCAAAGTGACGAAGAAAATGATTCATAGGGTTACAGGGTATCCTACAATTGACAAGGAAAAAGCATTTTAAAGTTCATCTTGAGCTGATGTTGAGAAAAATATAGGCACATCATGGGATGATAGAGCATTAAAGATTTCATCAATTGTGGATCTGAAAGTTAAGTTTGCAACACATGCAATAGGTTATAAGTTCTTTTAGTTGAGTAGACTTAACAATGTACCGTGTAGTGCTGTGGATATCGCTTAAAAAATGATAAAGAAGGGACATCAGATAGACCTTGCTGAGCTACTCCTGAAACAAGATGAAGAGAATATGAAAAAAATCCGGTCATAAAAGTCTAATACCTATAAGTTTGGCTCATTGCTAGTATGCTTATTTTTCTATCTGCAAAAATTACTTTCTTCTATCGGTAACGTAGTGTGGCCTACTGACACACTGATCATTTCACAAATTTTTTATATAATGAAAATTTTGGGAGATAATGCAAATAATGTTGTAGATGGTTATTTTGAGGAGTTTAAGATCAAGATGAATCTTAGATATAGGATTCCATGGTCACTGATTGAGAAGTATGTGATCGACATATGTTTTCTAGTTAACACCAACCATACATTGATTAAAGTTGTAGAGCCAAGGACTAAATGGATAGCCCCCATGGGATATGAAATGGATCATGATTTTGGTTTGAAATAAATCAAGGCTTTACTAGATTTACCAAAGGACAAGAAGGCTGAGAGGTTTGGAACCTATGAAGAGGAAAAATCTAGAATAAAAATAGATCTTGTCATCGCCAAAATAACAAGTAAAGAAAATGAAGAATGTTTTAACTGAGAAGTTGGGAGATGTATCTGACTCATCTAATGAGTCATCGGTTGAACCTACAACTGAAGGTCAGTTACTGCTAATTGACAAAGCACATGATAGTGAGGAAACCAAGTCTGACAAGGAAAATGATTCAATACTATTTTCTCCCACCCCAACTCCAACGAAGAGGTAGTTTCCTAAGTGGACAAGTGCACAAACAAGGTTAGCAATTAGAGCCTCACCACCACAAGAAAAGGGAGTTGAGAAGGTAATAAAACCTAAGGCAGCTACACTGACCAAAACTTATGCAAAAAGAGGAACCAAGATTATAGTTGCAGGACCAAAGAAAAGGAGGATATTAATTAGAGGTAGAGAAGACCTTGAGGATGAAGAAGATGACAACAATCAATTCAAGGTTGTTAGTAATAAGAACATGAAAATTGATGACATTGCTACTGATATAATTGAGAATGGAGCACTCATAGATCTTGAACTCAGTTGGTTTGACAACATGTCTACCGAGGATCAAAATAAAATTGAGGTAATTGTTATCCAAATGATGATAAGCTTTAAAAGAGTTTCATTGGAGTTTGGACAACCACTGCCCAAGGCAATAGAAGAAAGAATAAATCAAAAGTGGTCATATGCCTTGGACACTGAGAAGAAGATGAGGGAACAATCCCTAGTTGAAGCTACACCAAATTTAACTCTTGATGAAATTGATGAATATATGAACACTTACTATAAGAGATTCAAAGTAAAGGCTGGGCTATGCAAATATTAGATGAAAATTTGGCAGATGTTGATGAGACTGGCCAACTCGTGTGGACATCAATTTTTGCAGCAAAAGAGAAAGCTAAGAAAGAAGCATTTCTTAATCTATCTAAGAAGAGACAAAGGTCAAAAGGAAATGCTATTTATATAGATGATGGTGATATAGAAAAGAAGACAAAAGAATCAAATGTATCATTTACCGAGGTGATTGATAGAACTCTTTTAAATGAAGTTGTAAGTATTTCACAAGATTCAATAGATCTAGCAGTGATCCAAGTTAAGGAGAATAATGATGATGATCTACTCATTGAGGAAATTACAAATGGGGATCGAGATGATAGAGATGATGATGAAGATGTGAATATTGCACTATATAATGCACAAGATGAAGGTCAAGTTATTGAATGTGCATTCACATCATTACCAAGTGAGCTTCCTATTGTTGTGGAGGTAGTTGAAATTTTATCACAAGAGAAACCCGAGGGTTTAGACCCTGAAAAAACCAAAGGATACAATAGGGGAACAAAGCACTAAAACACCAGCTAAAACAAACAATCTTGAAGAGAAAGAGGCACTAGAGGAAGAAATAAAGGATCAAGATAATCCTAACGTAACTAAGACCACCCCACTGAACACTACATCAGAGGCTCCAACATAGTTTACCAACACAAAGGTCACCGAGAAGTAGCAGAAGGAAGATACAGTGTCACTCGGGAAGGCTACACAAAGTTATGAGGTAAAGGACATTGTACCACTTATAAAAATTTCACCTCAAGAACTAGAGAAGAAGAAGAAGAAAAAGAAAGGAAAAGGGGCGGTCACTTTAGATGAAGTCATAGTTATACCCGATTGTGACCCGAGGACCCTTAGCCCTGAGGAACTAAGAAAATATGGGGACTTATGTACACAGAAGGCAGCACAAGAAAAATTAAAACAAGAAAGCAAGAGCAAGGAAATAGTTGAGAATGTAAGAGATATCTTACAACAAGTTGTACCTAAGGTACATATAGATGAGGATACTCCGATTGTGGACCAACTTTCTACACTTGTTGAAAAGATAAATGCCCTAGATGTTGAAGCAAACAAGACAATAGAAGAATAGGAAGAATTCAAGATACAAGATAAAATTGTAGAAAGAATCAGCCAAGAAGTGGCAATTCACAAGGTTAAGCTATCTAAGGTAATAACTAAAATTCAGGGTATTACTCAATTAATTTATCAAATTTTATTCAAACTATGCATTATGGACACCTTCACTGCCGAGATCAGTGAAAAGATTAAAAAGATTTATAAGGAAATCATAGCCAATGCACAAGCAGTCTTAACCAAGCCTCAAGCATTTTCCAATAATATCTTGTAAGTTTGAGAACTTAGGCAGTAAAGAGAAGATCTTAGGAAATAGGAAGAATTAATCATTGAACAAGTCAAAGAATTGTAAACTGAGTTGCTTCCATACTTGAAAATCTTTGAGAAGCACATTGTCAAGGCACAAATGCTTGTTGCAACAAAAGAAATCTCTATGTTGGATAAAATTTTTAACATGCATGCACAAGTCGGTCTTGAGCACATTGCTCTCACCAACTTGAAAGAGGAATGGAAAAACTTCTTGGAGTCATTGAAGAAAACCCACAAGAACATTTTTGATAAACTGTAAGTATATCTATATTTTTTTGTATTTGGCATTAATATAAAAAAGGGGGATAATAATGTATATGCCAAATATGTATATAAAATGCTAAGTAAAATACACATTAAGGCATGCACCGAGGGGGAGTAATAGAATTTTTTTGATAAGTTTCTATGTATATGGCATAGGTAAAAAGATTTTGAGACATAATGTCTTTATACATTAAGGTTTTGATACTAATGCCAAAGCGGGAGATTGTTATCTCTATTTGAGCATTAAAGGTTGTCATTAGTATCAAAGACATTGGTTGATTACCTATGCTACTATAGTCGGTAAATGCAAGCACATCAAGCCAATTGGTTAAGTTTTCACACCAAGCACTAGGGTAGTTCTACCAAGAATCAGTGTATACCGATACCGAGTGACAGTAAATACCAAGTAGACTAGACACCGAGCACTAGTATAATTACCGAGTAGTATATACAGTGCTTACCAAGGAAGATAGTAAATGACATTTTAATGAGGAATGGCACACTTATCTATGCAAACGGTTACAACAAAATCACAAAATGTTTTACCAAGATCGAGGATCATTTATTATAAGATTCCATCATTAATTGTGATGATGATCTTTATGTATTTTCTAGATCTAGGTTATTTTTGTACACCATAGATCTTAGGGTTTTCTCTAAGATATTGTAACATAATTTTGTTAAGTGAAAAAATTAGTATGCTATATAAATGTAATTTCATGTTATTTTTGTATGCATGAGAGAGAAGCTCGATAAGGAGGTTGAGAACATGAAAAGAACTTCTTGATGCGTTAGCCAACTTCATGAATATTAGTTATCAAGTAGAGTAGAACACTATTTAGAGTTATTCAGATTAAGAAGAATCAGACAAGGCTACCGAGCAGTTCAAAGTAGAGATCTTCACACAGAAAGGTGATATCTATTAAGCATTTCATAGATGTGTATCAAACAAATTGAGTTGTCATTATCAGATATTTGGGTGGCTGCAAGAAGTTGGGTCCCACTTTTGGCCAAAAAGTGGAATTGCTTTCTCTTTTTTTCAAAAAAATTTTCAATTGATGTCCAAATTTGAAGCACTTAAAGATTGAATTTTGAAAAACTTTAGTAATATTAAATTTAGTGCTCGAAATCTAGTTTTCAAATATGTAATTTATTTCAATACCCACATGGTATAAATTGAATTTTAGTATGCATGTCTAAAAACCACTTTTTCAAAATGCCTGTTTTAGGACCACACCTCAGGCGTGTATGGACACCCTTTTTTGAAGTAAATGAATGTACTTTTGGAAATCCTTTTGGGAAAAGGTACCTAAAACACTAAAGATTGATGAGAATATTTTATCATATTTTTTTATTGAATTTTCTTTTTTATATTAATTTTTAATTGACTATAAAGTATATTTTTTAAACCTCTAGTGTACGGACGCCATAATTTGATGATAACTTCACTTTTTTTCAATTTTTTGTTTTTTAAATTGAAAAGAATTATATGTAGTTTGATTACATATAACTCAATTTTCAAAAAAACAAAAATTAAAAAAGTTATTAAAGTTTTAGTTAACCTTGGTATTTCAAGTTTAGGTACCATGTTGGCTTATTAAATATTGTATAAATATTAAAATTCATCATATCACTATAAAATTTATATTTTTATAATCTACACAATAAGTGCTCAAATGGGTTTCTGTTTTATCAAAAAATTCATTCAGTAAGTTTTCCTAAAAATTATGGCAAGGCCAAAATTTTACTCTGTAATACCTTAGCCATTTTTTTGCAGGGTCAAGCACAGGCTTGGTGGGACCAAGCTTGTCCCAAACCAAAATCCAAGCCAAGAGGTAAGATTCCTGCCCATAGATTTACAAATCAGGCACCCATTATTTAAATTCAAATAACAGACGCCTGTTTCTTAGAGAGTCGTTGCAATAAAAAAAACTAGACTGTGGGCCTGATCTAATGATTGCAACTTTTCATTTTGTTTTCTATCGATTCACACTAGACAAAGAGAATATTTCTACCAACAATCCTTTTATTTGACTTATTTTGAATATGGCATTCATAAAAGATTGTTTCAATTTGAATTTTGGTGCAAAAATGGGATCAAATCAACGTAGAAAGAGGTTAAAAAAAAATCTGACACCTAAGGAGATTGTAGAAAATAGAGAGGAGGCAAAATGATAATGAGAAAGAAGAGAAAGACTTCGAAGCCAGAATAATGTTGGAACATCGAGTTCAACAATTGGTTCAAAAGAGGACAATGAAGACACCATAATGGATGTAGAGGTTTAAGAAGCAAAATCAGGTGCATCTTCTAATCCAGTATTGGATATAGGTATGTCTTCGCATCCAATTGTTACAACTTATTCTGATAAAGATGTTCATGATTTTCTAGAAGTAAGTTACAATAGAAATTATTTAAATTTTATTCTTGAAAATAAATTAACAAGTTTAATTGCACGTGAAATTTTAGAAATTAGTAATGTTAATCATAATGATAAAGGAACTGAAAGTCAAACCCCAATTGAAACTAAAAATCAAACACCAATTCAAATTGAAATCAACAATGTAAATGTAGACATAGAAACACCGATTGAGAAAGAAACTCATTTGAATGATAATGAAATAAATGAACAATTTCAATTAAAATTTGATGTGTTAGAGAATTTGCGTGGTTTGGTGTCATCGAGACAAATTAGGACACATGCGAGAAGATTGTTTAGATACTTTTTTTATAATAAGAAATTTTGGTTTCAATGTCAATTAATGTTACAATTAATTAAAATGTCTAAAATGTGAAAAGTGATGAAGAGGTTAGGCATTTATGTGAAAACTAAGAAGAAAGATGAGTCTCTAAAACAAGTTGTATCAATTGTTGGTAGTGCCTTTGACACAATTGGAAAGAAAAGTCATTCTAAAGATAGTAATGCGGCACGATGAGCAATAACAATAGCTTTAGTAAACAAAACTACTACTAATAAAAGAATGATTTCAAACATAAGTGGATATCTTAATATTAATTGTAAAAATTTAGCAAGAGCTATAAAGAGAAGAGTTAACTTTGAAAGTGATTTGGCAAACCATTTATGGACCTTTAGTGGTAGACTCCCGAGGTCTGACATGAAACTTACTGGTGAAGTCAAAACTTTGATTAAAAAATTTTGGCATGATAATACAAGAGTATCCCCTAATGCCAAAGATGTTCTTAAATTAAGAGTCGGTTCAAAAGTTTGTGATCCACATCCAAAACACCTTTTAGATATGACTCAAATAGAATTGTATAAAAAATTTGTGGATGATAAGGTCTTAACTATTAGTATTAGTCAAAGATCTTTTGAAAAATGTAAACCATGGTATGTAAGGATTAACAAAGAAAGAATCACCTATTGTTGCAAAACTCATGTTCAATTTTGTTATCATTATGATATTTTTTGGTCTATACATTCTACTATGCATACTAATGAAATGTTGCAGGAATGTTGTATAAATATACCACCTGAAAAATGTAAAGGAGTTTATATCAAATTTGCTTTGTAACCTACCTAATGAGAAATTTTATCTTTTGAATGCATGTGTTTCTAGTGTATGTGATGTATGTGGCAATCTTACATTATTAGATGAATGTTTGCATGAAAATATTTCATTTGATTTTGGACAACAATTAGTTGATGTACAAAGATTTAAAACTGTTGAGTATCCATTGAAGGATGGAAAAGTTGGAAAACGGTGTGACCTAATAACTGAAAAACTTAGTGTTTATGCTTTTATGAATGAATTCAAGAGTAAGATCATACCTAAATATGTGAAACACTCTCACAATTCTAGATGGCTTGATGGAAAATTTCGCATATGCAAGAATACATTTCCAATTGGTATACTGTTAGTTGTTGACTTTACAAAGAACTACACGCTTGCACCATAAGATGAGATCCAACCACAATATTATAATTCAGTGCAAGCAACAATTTTTGTTCATATTGTCTATAGACATGCACCTGATAGTATAGAAGAGGATCATAAAATATTGAGAGAGTACCATTTCTATATGAGTGATAATAAGTTACACTCATCAGAGTTTGTCTAGTATTTCTTTAATACCTTTTATGAAAATTTAAGGGAGAGAGAAATTCATGTAACACAACATCTAATATGGTCAGGTAATTGCACAGGATAATTCAAGAATGCTAGATTGTTTTATTGGTTGAGTAGGATGCACAAGAAAATAAATATCCAACATATATGGAGTTTTTTTGAGGCTGGACACGGGAAGGGAGAACATGATGGTGCTGGTGCATGTCTTAAGAGAGCCCTTTGTAGAGAGAAACTCAAATTTGAGGAAAAATCAAAATTTAAAGATGCATGTGCATTTGTTGAATGGTGTAAAACAAGATTGTCTATAGGATCAAGTTAGAACTCTACAATCAGACATTTTTTCTAGCTAGTTGAAGAGAAGAATATCCTTTCAAGATATGATTGTAATACAATCAGCAGATCAGCTAAATGGCATTCATTTAGGAGTTCTAATTCTAACACTTGGACTATATGGACTAGGGAGCTTGCATGTTGTTGGTTCTTTTCCTTGCAGGACCAAACTTGAATCAAATGGTTGGGCTTGAAACACAGGTTAGGCACTCAAGCTTGATAAGAAAAACAAACCAATTAATGAGGATAGAGAGAAATCCTCCTTCTTCTTTGAACTCCACATTCACTCAGGTGGGAATTGCCATATCTGCACATTCAAGACACCTCATGACAAACCAAAGGCCTATAGACAAATTAATGTGGAATAGCAATTAATCTCCTATAGGTATCATGTACCCTAATAATAGAAAGTCTCATGCAATAGCCCTACTTGCATGGAATGAGACTGAAAGCTAGAGACCTATCCTAACAACAAGAAAGGGAAAGGGTAGTGCTAAAGGGAAATGATTTTAAAATGAGTTTGAAGGGACCCCTGAGATATCCTAAGTCTTTCATAGACTAGTGCCTTATCCCATGGGCCATAGAGTCAAATATAGCATTGCAAGGGATAGCTATGAAACAAGAAAACAATATACTCAATGTGTTGATGCCTGACATCAATCACACACCATGACAAAACCTCAACTTAGCACCCACCTGTGTATTCAAATATGTTATTACCCATCAAAGGATTTTAACCCTCCCTTTAGTAGAGACCTATGAATAGACAATACATTAACCAACATCCAATGGAAGACAAGCATGACCTATCCTTGATATTTTAGCTCATACATACATGAATACTAAGCCTGAACCAGTTATCTCTATGAAGACAACTCCACCCACAAGCTCTTAGGCAATGCAAAGTAGAAAAACCAAACATCCTTGATGCATGACTAATGAGTTCAGAATTCAAATGGAGATAGCTTGACAATAGTAAGAGTATATTAAATTCTCATACATAACACAAGTCTATTACAATATGCATTATATTCTCTGAACTAGCAAGAGAAAGGGGAACACTCTATATGCAAAGAGAAAGAGAAAATCTATAGGAAAAAGGCCCTTCACTGGAACCAGAAAAGAACTCTAAATTGGAACCAATGGAATTGACAAAATTCAGAACCCTGGACAAGTCAAAAACTAACAACTTATACCACTAGCTACCTTGGAATCCTAAGAGTAGGATGCAACAAGCTTGGGACAGCTAGGGTGTAGCTTTCACTCACTAAACCAACTAGAGACAGCCAAGAATTCAATGTAGGGGCAGGAAACACATGCAACCTAGAGAAAACAAATCTCAGGCAGATCTGTAGTTACAAGCATCATTGAGATCAGGACAAAAAACTAGGAATTGCTATGAAAACCAGTACAAACGGCCACCTACAAACACACCTCGAGCACAAAATAGTCCCTCATATGGCACAAAAGTCTCTGTAATCAAGTAACAGGCCTCTAGACCACTTTGCAACCACTAGCACCACAAAACCAATCAAAATCCACCAAAGAAACCATAAATTTTGGTATTTCCTATCTCAAAAACTCTTTGCAAGAATTTGAATTTGAAAAGAAATGGTCACTTTATGGCTTTCCCCTCGGATCAGCAGGTCACATTTAAAAATAGATCAATTTTATATCCCCACTGTTAGATCTTCATACTTCGCGGGCTTGGAAACTTTACATCTATTTTTAATGGTGCAATCACGCGGTCATCAACCTCACCACCATAGGAAAGTGGTCTACATGTTAAGCTTGGTCACATGATCACAAGGCACCAAACTAACCTTTACGATCATGTGACTACAGTCTCCTAGCCATGGTCAATGGTCACAAACTAGGCTAAAAATTCTTTGACCACCTCATAAATCCCTCAGCGAATGAAAAACTAAGCATGTCAGTAGCATGGCACTGTGGACCCACCTTACTCTACAATAGTGCCATTATAATAGTTGTTGCATGATCACATAGCTAGGAAATAGGCTATGTAAACTTGCGACAAGCTGCAATCCTCTACCTCCGCAACGGTGATGCCAGACCATTGGCACATGATCACATAGCTAGGAAATGGGCTATGCAAACATGAAACAAGCCTCCACATCAGCACCATGTCACTGAAAATATAGGCCCCACTTTATCTAGCCAACTGGTGACTGAAGAACTTTCACCGGTTCGTGAGACACTGCCCACCATCGCTAAATAACTTAGTGATCATGCGACCACTATTCGTTGAATCGCCAAAAAAACTAGTGAATCACCTTTTTATTGTGTGAACATGTGAACACATTGAATTTTGTCAGCACCGCCAGATCTTTATCCACTCTGCCAAACCTCAGACCCCACCTGGGCCCACCTGATGCCACATGTCATCATGCCATTCACTGCAACCACCGAGTCACCTAACACAGGACCCAGCGCCCATCAACCCTTTTAAACACTACAAGATCAAATGGTTGTCACATGATCGCAAGGGGAAAGAATATTCCTTGCAATCACACGCCGACCATAGATCTTAATTCTCTGACACGGGGCCCCACTAACATGAAATCCAACATCCTACCACATCAACGGCTCTCGTTAAAGCATGGAGACTAAAAGGCTTGCATCTTTTGCTCACGGTATAGTGACAACCACTGATCTTTGTTGCCTATTAAACATCTATCAGACCCTAGCCGATGGGCCCGTTGGGACATGTGTCATCTGGTCACATGGTCACATGTTAAAAATTTCTAACATGTGATCATGCAACAACCAACCATTTGAAACCCTTTGAAGACCCAGGTCCACCATCCATCACACTTGCACAGTTAGGGAACACTAGCAAACAGGAAATTGTGAGGTTGAAAACACATAGGGTTTTCGACGAAAGAGGATCAAAAACACACAAAGTTTTTGGCACCAAAAAACAAGTGCACAAAAGATAGAAGGCAGGAGGTTGAAAATAATGAAAGTTTTCACATAGACCGAAAACATCATGGATTTTCAAAAATACTGTGGGTTTTCGACACTATGGCAGATTTTGAAATTATTTCCAGCAGACTTTAAAACTTGAATAACCTTCTGGATTTTGCAATTTAGCACATGCAATATGGGCTAGAGCAAGGTGACATAATGAAGAGCATGAGGCAGGACAGTTTTACAAAAACATAACCCAGGGAGGAGGCCATTTTCAAAGGATTTTTGTTATATAGAAAAATGGCCTAACAGTGGCTCTAGTTGGGGATGCATGGCTCTTGCAGGCATGGCAAGGATTCAAAATCACTAGGAGAGCAGACCAACCATTGGACAAAATGAGAGAACTCAAAAAATGCAGGGAACAGAAAGGAAAAGCACACAATAGGAAAGGGAAAGATATTTATAGAGTTTACAAGTATTTACAACCAGGCTCAAGGCCCCAAAAGAAAACCAGTGACCCTCCTAAATCAAAAATCTGATTCTCATCCACATACATGACCCACCACCTAAAAATTTTATGATCATCCTGCTGCAAATGTATGTGAATAACCATGGGCTGAAAAATGAAACTATAATGATAACTGCCCATGTCTTTCCAGTAACAACCACCATATTCATATTCAAATTCTAAGAAGTAGGGAACATCATCTACTTCTTCTTGCTGACTGGAAAGAATAAAAAACTCACCTTGTAATGCATCAGAAAATAAAACATACTGAGCATCATGCATTACATCAGAATTACCTAGCTGAAAAGGACTTAAACCCTCTGATTTATCTTTATGCATTACTTCAGCCACTAAGCAACTTGGTTCCTCCATGATGTCCTCACTTATTACATCATGAACCAAGTGAAGGTCCTCTTTAGAATTTTTGTGACAGGGGAACAACTAATCTTCATCACTATTTCCATCAAAAGAAGTTCTATCCCAACTGTTGAAAGCAAAGTCTTCAACACTATCACAATCAGTATCATACTTGGCAAAAGAAGGAAAAGGATATGAACAAGAAACTTGTTCATCACTATAATCTTGATGATAGGACAACACACTATCATGTCCTTCTACCTCTTCTTCTACAGAATCATTACAAGAGGGGAGATCTTGTATACATGGGTCTTCATGGTCATTTTGAACACTAGCCTCATTATCAATGTCAAATGATACCTCATAGGGGAGCTACAAATCAAAATCCAAAGCAGTGGCATACCTCTAAAATTCTTTAGCCAAGAGTACTGAAATCCTTTCACTACTCAATGGACTTTGGGCCTTGATATCATTTTCCTCAGCCTCACCCCTAGTGCTGCAAATATCATCCTTGTGAGGAACAAGGATACACATTTCTAGCCTTAGATCATCTTTTGTGAAAAAATCTATGCAGGAATCATCATCTGCATCATATCCAATATTCTGCCCTTCACACAAAACATCATCAAATCGGGACAAGAAGCAAGAATCCTGACATTGGACAAAAGAACAATCTATAGACAAAAAGGAAACATTACCATCCTTAGATTCATCTTCAACATCCTCATATGCACTGATCTTAGAATCAGCTTCATAGTCAACACTCTCTACATAGTGAGAATCAACATCAAAAACACTAGCCTCCTCATGAACATCATTAGGAGCCACCAGTCTTAGCAATCTTATGTCCTCTGCTAAGTGCCAGTTCACCATTTTCAACCTCGCTAATTTCTTCTTGAGAGAAGCAACTTTATCAAAATGCTCAACAAACTTAGCTCTTAACACATCCCAAGAAGGGATTGAACATGAAGGCAAGGACAAGAACCACTTCCTTGCACCATCATAAAATGTGTGCACAAATAAGCTCATGGTAATATCTTCATGTTCAAGATCTATACCTCCAAAAATACCCATGACAACATCAACATGTTGGCTTGCAGAAATAAATCCACTAGCCATGAATCTTAGCAAGCACTTCCCATCCTCAGTAGAGAACTCATTAGGGGCACCTTCAATGCCATCAAAACAAAAGGGGCTATATTCCTCCATAAGGAAGTGCCCACCACTTATCCCTTTACAACAATGCTACACACTTGATAGGGAAACATTTTCAACAAAAGAATACCTGAAAGTTTTGCAACTTGAAACCTGTTGACTGGAAAGCAAGGCAGATCTAGAGCTCACCATGCATCTCTATCAAGTTCTTTTCAGTGTAGAGTCACCACCTCCTTGAAGAGGAAAGTATTTCATTGATTTGTGTATCTCTTTCAGTCAACCAAAACTTAACTAGGATTTATACACTATTTATCAGAAGATGCACTGATCAAACAGAGACAAATAAGAGCCGCCACTCACAACTAGGTGAAATTTTTTTGCAAATGCTTGCTTTTTATTTCTAACTCTATTCTAGACTCTCCCCAGCAGAGTCACCATCTTGTTGTTTCTTTTCCTTGCAGGACCAAACTTGAATCAAATGGTTGGGTTTGAAACACAGGTTAGTCACTCAAGTTTGACATGAAAAATAAACTAATTGATGAGGATAGAGAGAAATCCTCCTTCTTTGAGCTCCACAGAATTGCCTTATCTACACATTCAAGACACCTCATGACAAACCAAAGGCCTACAGACAGATTAATGTAAAATAGAAATCAATCTCCTATAGGTATCCTGTACCCTAATGATAGAAAGTCTCATGCAATAGCCCTACTTGCATGGAATGAGACTGAAAGCTAGAAACCTATCCTAACAACAAGAAAGGGAAAGGGTGGAGCTGAAGGGAAATGATTTTAAAATGAGTTTGAAGGGACCCCAGAGATACCCTAAGTCTTTCATAGACTAGTGCCTTATCCCATGGGCCATAGAGTCAAATACAACATTGCAAGGGACAACTATGAAACAAGAAAACAATATAGTCAATGTGTTGATGCTTGACATCAATCACACACCATGACCAAACCTCAACTTAGCACCCACCTATGTATTCAAATATTTTATTACCCATCAAAGGATTTTAACCCTCCCCTTAGAAGAGACCTATGAATAGATAATACATTAACCAGCATCCACTGGAAGACAAGCATGACCTATCCTTGATATTTTAGCTCATACATACATGAATACTAACCCTGAACCAGTTATCTATATGAAGACAACTCCACCCACAAGCTCTTAGGCAATGCAAAGTAGAAAAACCAAACATGCTTGATGCATGACTAATGAGTTCAGAATTCAAATGGAGATAGCTTGACAATAGTAATAGTATATTACATTCTCATACATAACACAAGTCTATTACAATATGCATTGTATTCTTTGAACCAACAATAGAAAGGGGAACACTCTATATGCAAAGAGAAAGATAAAATCTATAGGAAAAAGACCCTTCACTGGAACTAGAAAAGAACTCTAAACTGGAACCAATGGAACTGACAAAATTCAGAACCCTAGACAAGTCAAAAACTAACAACTTATACCACTAGCTACCTTGGAATCCTAAGAGTAGGATGCAACAAGCTTGAGACAGCTAGGGTGTAGCTTTCACACACTAAACCAACCAGAGATAGCCAAGAATTCAATGCAGGGGCAGGAAACATAGGCAACCTAGAGAAAACAAATCTCAAGTAGATTTGCAATTACGAGCATCATTGAGATCAGGATAGAAAACTAGGAATTGCCATGAAAACTAGTACAAATGGCCACCTACAAACACACCTTGAGCACAAAAATAGTTCCTCATATGTCACAAAAGTCTCTACAATCAAGTAACAGGCCTCTGGACCACTTTGCAACCACTGGTGCCAGCAAACCAATAAAAATCTGCTAAAAAACCATAAATTTTGGTACTTCCTATTGCAAAAACTCTCTACAAGAATTAAAATTTGAAAAGCAATGGTCACTTTATGGATTTACCCTCAGATCAATGGCTCACATTTAAAATTAGATCAATTTTATATCCCCACCGTTAGATCTTCATACTTCGCGTACTTGGCAACTTTACATATATCTTCAGTGGCGCAGTCGTGAGATCATCAACCTCACCACCATAGGAAAGTAGCCTACATGTTAAGCTTGGTTGCATGATCGCAAGGCACCAAGCTAACCTTTGCGATCATGTGACTGCAGTCTCCTAGCCATGGTCAATGGTCATAAACCCCACTAAAAATTCTTCGGCCACCTCATAAATCCTTCGGCAAATGAAAAATTGAGCATGTCAGCAGCATGGCATTGTGGAGCCACCTTACTCCGCAATAGTTCCATTATAACAGTTGTCGCATGATTCCATAGCTAGGAAATGGGCTATGTGAACATACAACAAGCAGCAATCCTCTACCTCTGTAACGGCGATGCCAGACCGTTGTCGCATGATCACATAGCTAGGAAATGGGCTATGTGAACATGTGACAAGCCTCCACATTAGCACCATGTTACCAAACATACCAGCCCCACTTTATCTAGCGAACTAGTTATCAAAGAACTTCCACCAGTTCATGAGACACTACCCACCATCACTAAAAAACTTAGCAATAACGTGACCACTGTTTGCTGAATCACCAAACAAACTAGCGAATCACCTTTTTATTGCACGAAGTGTGAACACATTAAATTTTTTCGGCACCACCAGAACTTTATCCACTCCACCAAACCTCAGACCCCACTTGGGCCCACCTGATGCTACATGTCATCACGCCATTCATTGCAACCACTGAGTCACCTGACATAGGACCCACTACCCGTCAACCCTTTTAAACACTGCAAGATCGGATAGTTGTCGCATGATCGCAAGGGGAAAGAATATTCCTTGCTATCACATGCCAACCGTAGATCTTAATTCTCTGACACTGGGCCCCACTGACATGAAATCCAACATCCTACCACATCAATGGCTCTCATTAAACTACGTAGATTAAAAGGCTTGCATCTTTTGCTCACTGTATAGTGACAACCACTGATCTTTGTCACCCGTTAAACTTCTATCAGACCCTAGCCGATGAGCCCGCTGGGACATGTGTCATCGGGTCGCATGGTCGCATGTTATAAATTCTTGACATGTGATCATGTGACAACCAATCATTTGAAACCCTTTGAAGACCCAGGTCCAGCATCCATCGCACTTGCACAGTTAGGGAACACCAGCAAACAAGAAACTGTGAGGTCAAAAACACATAGGGTTTTCGACGAAAGAGGATCGAAAACACACAAAGTTTCTGGCACCAAAAGACAAGTGCACAAAAGTTGGAAGGCAGGAGGTTGAAAACAATGAAGGTTTTCACACAGACTGAAAACATCATGGATTTTCAAAAATACTATGGGTTTTCGACACAGTGGCAGATTTTGAAATTATTTTCAGCAGACTTTAAAACTTGAATAACCTTCTGGATTTTTCAATTCAGCATGTGCAATATGGGCTAGAGCAAGGTGACACAATGAAGAGTATGGGGCAGGACACTTTTACAAAAACACAACCTAGGTAGGAGGCCATTTTCAAAGGATTTTTGCTATGACAAAAAAATAGCCTAACACATGTTTTTGTCAATTTTGTGTTGCAAGTGAATGGGAAGAATGTGAGAATACAAAATGGGTTGAAGAATGGAAACAAAAATCATTAACACCTAGTGAGAGACAAGATGAAAATGTTATAATAAATAAAGACCTGGATCATGCCTTTCCATCAGAAGATTATGATCATGTTTCAGATCTCATACAACCTGGTAATTTAATACAATTTATTGTAAAACTTTAAATTATATATTAGTTACATGTGTATGTCATATAATTTATGATTATATATATTTGAATTATAAACCTTTAATTTAAACAAGTTTTATTTACAGTGCACATGTACTTAATTTGGTTTTGTAGGACGTGTATCTTGTTGCACCTAAGGATAATGAAAAGTGGATAGAGTATTGGTTAGCTCGATGTGTAGAACCCAAGAAAAAGTTGATATGTCATCAAGTAGATGATGATAATTTTCAGTATCCAGTTGGGTCTATTATGGTAGTTGGTACATGGTTATGCAAATGCCTAACAAGAAGGAATGGTTTACTAAATTTTGATGACTACCAATCAAAAAAGAAGATTATACACTATTCCCATTTGGTAGTGGCAACAAATATCAAATTGGAAAGATACAAAGGGAGACCTGCTAATAAAATTTTATGGACACTTTCAATGGAAGAGCATGAGGCAATCATAGACGCATTGTAGAAAAGAGAGGATGTTGATGGTACATTAGGTTGAATCAAATTTATACATGTAAGTTCTTATTCAATTTTCTTATTAACTTTAAAATTAAAATTAACTTTAAATAAACTTGAGTACATAAATTCTAACATTTCAACATGTTTATTTTTATGATGCAGTCCATGTCAGGAAGAACATCTAGATGCATTGTAGAAAAGAGAGGATGTTGATGGTACATTATGTTGAATCAAATTTATACATGTAAGTTTTTGTTCAATTGTCATATTAACTTTAAATGAACTCGAGTACACAAATTCTTACATTTCAACATGTTTATTTTTATGATGCAGGATGTTAGGAAGAACATAGATCTGCATTATAGAAAAGAAAGTATGATGATGGTACATTAGGTTGAATCAAATTTATACATGTAAGTTTTTGTTCAATTTTCATATTTGTATATGTTTACTACACGTCTTCTTTGAAGTGTCATAATTTATAATTTAGGGATATAGATTTGAAATTAAAATTAAAATTAACTTTAAATGAACATTTATAAATTCTAACATTTCAACATGTTTATTTTTATGATGTAGGATGTCTGGAAGAACATACACATGAACTATTTATGTAGTACAATGCACTCTTGTATTCATACAATTTTGGGTTAATAATTTAAGATCACATGAACTCATTTTTATACATCGAATTTTGTTTTAAATATTTAAGTTAAATTCATAACTTTGTATTCACCTAATTTTGTTGTTACAAATATTAAAATATGCACATTGGTCAGATTATGTTCACTTAATAGATCTCATTATTTAACAGATATTAAGTTTGTAATGTATCCATATTGTTCTTGTCAATTTTACATGTATTAATAGATGTCATTGTTAGATCTAGATGATTATTTTATAGTTAATCAAAGTGTTCATATTACTTGTAACATGTATCTAGATATTGTACTTAGATCAATTACACATGAATTAATAGATCTCATTGTTAGATATATGTTTTTTTAATGATAAATTGATAAATTACATAACAAGTCCTAATTAAGATAAATTGATAAATTACATACAACTCATGAGTAAGATAAATAACATAACAAGTCCTAAAATAATTTACATGTATCATCATGTCCATCATATAAACTCATGATATATACATACAATCACAAAACATAGTCCAAGTACAATATATGATAACAAGTGGACTAGTATATAATGCAAGTCCTACTCTAACAACAAGTAAAAATATTATGAACACGTCTAAACAAGCCCAAATATTCATCATAAAACAAGTCCAAATAGTCATCAAGAATAATATGAACAAGTCTAAATAGTCATCATAAAACAAGTCAAAATAGTCATCATAAATAAAATGAACAAGTCCAGATAGTCCAAATAGTCATCATAATCTAACTCTACTCATCTAGATGATCTATAGTCCTCTTCACTCCACATGAAGAAGACTGTGATGCATCAACATGCTCTATCTGGTCCTGAGTACCCTCATCCTACTCTGTCTTGTCCTGAGCACCCTGATCCTACTCTATCTAGTCTCGAGCACTCTCATCCTCAACTACATGAAAAGTGGATGAAGCCAAGTCCTATAAAAACATTTAAAGTACAAATTAAAAATTATTTAAATTAATCATCTAAGATCTAGATACACATAGGACATTGAAAAAGATTTAGATACACACAAGACATTGAAAAATTACTTAAATTAATCATCACCTCAAAGGATAGTGTCGATGGATGCATTTGGCTTAATCCTATAGCCATGTGAAGACTCATGGTGGTGTTGACCTGAACAAAATATATAAATCATGAATCAAACTTATAGTACATATATACTTAAATTATAAGTATATATAAATATGGAATGAAAACATGAGTACATTACCTATGTGTCACATGTAGCTAATGTCACCAATGAGTGAGGACATAAATGGGATTGTGCAACATGAGACAATCCAAAAGCCTACAATTACAAAAAAATAAGTGTGAATCAAAGTTGTACATAAATTAGTAAGACACAAATACTTAAAATTAATAAATGAAAAACATACTATAGGTATATACAGCTGACTCTCAGTGACTGCTGGGGCAGAGAATGAAGGACTACCAATCTCATTCATACAAGAGAGACCATACAAAATCACAAAAATATGTCAAACACATTATCAATTAAAGTTTATTTTGTTTAAAGTTTAAATGTATCAAGATCAAAGTGCATACCGTGAATGGAGCACCGAGATGTCAAGGTATCAATGTCATACGATGATGACTAATGAATGTTGGAGGGTCAACCCTCCTCTGTTCACTAAAAAATCCACATGTTATGGCTCATAATTGTATAAATAAGAAATTTAATATTAAACTATATTTAAATTATAATTAAATTTACCTATGCAAGATGATCATCGTCTGCATTGAGGAAATCAACATATG
>BSBK01011880.1:0-70437 GCA_027943335.1 Chamaecyparis obtusa | reverse complement strand
AGCCCTTGGTAAGAAAAGTAATCTGACATCATCCAATAGAGCTCTTACCGATGAATGAATAAATATGAAATAAACAACACAAGTTACCAAATGCACTCAAGAGACGCTTGACTTTATTATCCTCCTATCTTCCAAGATCTTGTGTATGGAATGTTGGATCTCTTAGATTTGTAAGCGCATGCACAAGAGGCTATAGGAGAATGAATATGGTTGATTGAAGTGAAACTATGCAAATGATAGTTTGGAGGATATGATAATGATATAGTAGTGGTATGATGAAGGCTATGGGATCTCAAAGATCTCAAGTATGAAAGGGTGTAAGTTATCCAAAAGCTCAAGTTAGCATGATAGAAAAGATAAAAAAAGTACGAAGTAAAAAATGTGAGGAGGATATGATCTTTTATAGAAGTCTTGTGAAAATCAAGGGCTAGCATTAAGAGGTACTAGGAAAGTGTGGATGAGATTAAGAGGTGGAAGGAGTAGTAGATAGGGGATATTTACATTAGAAATAAAAGTCAAAGGAAGAGACAAGTGTCATTTGTCACAAGCTCAAAATTTTGAGTTGATCCATGTGATTGAAGGAGATTTGCGGAGATGAAAAGAGGAGGATTAGTGAATTTATAAAATAAATAAAGGAATTTATTTCATAATGATGCAGGAGCATCTCGTGTCCTTGGCAATCCAGTGTCACCAAAAAGATTTTGAATTTTTTCTATGTTGCTTGGTTCCTATTTTAACCGAGTTGGTTGGTAGTTGGTCAGTTTCTTTTGGTTATCAAGGATGGTTGGTCATCTCTTGGGCAGTTGGTTGTTTCACTAGCACTCGGCAATGCTTGTCTGTTGCTCGGTTATCCTTTCTTACCGAGTAGTTTATTTTGACTTTCTTTGAGGTTGACTTGTGCATTGATTATGGGTCACAAATTTAATGTTGGTATCCATCATTGGGAAGTGTGTGGTCCCAGATTTGACCATTCCTTCTATTGATTATGGATTTGAAGGCCGACTCAGTTTGGTAGTCTCTTGTATAAGTATAGTTGTTTGGTTAGAGTTTAGGGAGTCAATTTTTAGGAGAAGATAGAGATAGTGGAATAGAGATTGTTGATAGATCCTCGCATGTTTGAGGACTTTTGTAATTCATTGTAATATCTAGCCCTAACCAGGAAGTCCTTACAGCCCAGCATGTATGAATCAATTTGAAGGAAGTTAATATATCAATGATCCTTCTTTCTCTCTCTCACTATGTTGTTGTTTCTTCTGTGATTTTTTGAGTAGGGTTGTATCTATAGGATGTACCATCATTTGGCCCCTAAGGTCCTAGCCCCTTGCGTCAGGTGGTATCAGAGCAAGGTGAGATCTGGATCTGGGTCTGCAAATCTAGGTTTGTTGGTTCCTTCTTGCAAAGCCCTAGTTGAATTGTTGTTGTGTAGCAGATTGTGATCTAACCTACAATTTCAGAGGGTTCCAAGATGGTTCGTGGGAGGTGAGAAGTGGATCCATGATTGGCAGGCATGTTGAGACAACTTTCTGCTAGGTTAGAAGATGTTGAAACAACCCAGAGAAGAGGTAGACATCTTGAAGATGTTAGTGATGATGAAGTAAAAGTGGAACAAGGTGAAGCAGAACCTACACCTATGATGGATCAGAGTGAGGAAAGATTCTTGAAGCATTGACAAGCTTGAAGTCAACACCACATTTCAATCCTCCTGAATATAGTGGCAAATTGGATTTTGATGAATTGATAGACTAGATCACCGAAATAGAAAAGTATTTTGAGTATGAATATGTATCTGAGGAAAAGAAGGTGAAGATTGTAGCCACAAAGTTGAAAGGTCATGCATCCTTATGGTGGGAGTATTTGCAACTGGATCAGAAGAAGAAAGGAAAAGACAAAATCAAGGTATGGAATAAAATGGTGAATAAATTGAAAGGAAAGTTCTTACCTTGTGATTATCAGATTAACCTAGTGTTAGGTGAATGCAAAGTTTGAAGCAGAATGATAGCTTGATAAAATAGTATATTGGAGGAATTCTATAGATTAGATATTAGATCTAGACTATGAGGATGATGTGGAGAGAATTTCTAGATACCTGAATGGTTTGAGAGTTTCCATCCAAGAGGGAAATCAGTTTGGTCAAGCTGGAGAAGATTGAAGAGGCTTATCAATTTGCATTGAAGGCTGAGGAGAATTTGAACAAGAGACATGAGCAGAGGTCAAGAGGTTGAGGTGGTAGATTCCCTAGAGGAAGAGGTAGATCCTATGGTGAAAATAGTAGATCTAAACTTGAAAAGGAAAATCTTAACAAAGGCAAGACTAAGTGGAAAGGTGAAAATTCATCTAGAGGTAGAGGTAGTAACTACCGAGGTGGTTATAGCAGAGGTAATTTTTGAGGAACTTGTTACAATTGTGGAGAAGAAGGACATAGATGTTTTGAATGTACACATGGTAGTAGTAGAAATGCTTTGGTGCAAGAAGAATCACTGAATGAACCTAAGAAAGAAAATTACTTAATGGTAAGGAGAGCATTGTGGAATGAAAGTAAAAAGGAGATCCAGTAAGGAAAAGTTTGTTCAAGACCAGATGTAGAGTTTCTAACAAAGTTTGGAAGGTAATCATTGACAGTGGTAGCTCAAAGAATCTGGCATCTAAAGAGATGGTCATAGAAATACAGTCAGAAAGGTTGAGGCATCTAAAGCCCTATCAGATTTCATGGATCAAGGATGAGCATACACTCTTGGTAAGTGAACAATGTTATGTGAATTTGAAGACTGGAAAATACTATGATAAGGTGTTATGTGATATCATGTCTATGGATTGTTGTCATATTTTGTTGGGTAGACCTTGACAATATGATAGACATGTTATATATGATGGGAGATTACATAAGTATACTATTGTAGTTGATGGAAGAAAACAAATCTTGTTACCTTTGATGGAAGAACCTGTTAGTAATGTTTGTAGATCTGTGAAAGTTTGTTTGATGGAAGGGAGAAAATTTGTTAAGGACTTGAAGAAGAATGATGTATGTTTTGTTGTGATTCCTAACAAATAGAGTAAGAAAATAGAGGATAATGTCCCTGAGGAGATTGATAAGTCACTCATCGAGTACAGTGATATCATTTCTAATACTATACCTGATGGTTTGCCACCGAAGAGAAGTATTAATCATTGCATTGATCTAATCCCTAGAGCTAGTTTACCAAATAAGGCACCTCATCGGTTGACACCTACCGAGAAACATGAATTAAACTGACAAATTTAAGAGTTGCTGGATAAAGGTTTGATGAGAGAAATTTTGAGTCCTTGTGCAGTACATGTGGTATTGGAACCTAAAAAGAATGGAGAATGGTGAATGTGTACGGATTCTAGAGAAAACAACAAGATAACAATGAAGTATAGGTTTCCTATACCAAGAATGAATGACATAATGGATAGTTTGATTGCAGCAAAATATTTCATAAAGATTGATTTGAAAAGTGGATATCATTAGATCAGAATCAAAGAAGGTGATGAATGAAAGACTACTTTCAAGAAAAAAGAAGGTTTGTATGAGTGGTTGCTTATGCCCTTTGGTTTAACTAATGCACCAAGTACTTTTATGAGGTTGATGAATGAAGTTTTGAAGAAATTCTTGGGTAAATTTGTGATTGTATATCTTGATGATATTTTGATATTCAGTAAGACCAGAGAATAACATTTTTTGCATGTTAGACAAGAGAAGTACTTCTCTTACATTCATCAACAATGTCTCTCAAATAAGATATACCTCTTAGCTATATGCCATTCATAATCTCAAATGGTGTTTTTCCAGTACTCCTATTCACCAAATTATTGTATGCAAAATTTTTCTTGTGCCAACATAGAATCCCAATTACTAGGTGTGTCTCCAACTAAACATCTCAAAAGATTTCCCAAAATTCTATTTACAACCTCTATCTGTCCATCAGTTTGTGGGTGAAATGTAGAACTATATTTTAACTCAGTGCCAAACTTTATCCAAAGAGTCTTCCAAAAGTATCCAACAAATTTACTGTCTCGGTCAGAGATAATACTCCTCGGTAATCCATGCAATCTTACAATTTTCTTAAATAAAAGATCTACTACATGTAATGCATTTGATGTCTTTCTACAGGGTATAAAATATGCCATCTTTGACAATCTATCTACCACAACAAATATAGAATCATTACCTCTAACTATCTTTGGTAGAGCCAAGAAAAAAAATCCATACTGATGTCAGTCAAGGTTTCTTAGGTACAAAAATCAGTGTATACAATCCAGTATTTTGACTTACTCCTTTTGCAACTTGACAAATTCCACAACTTTTCACAAATTTCTAAACATCTTTATACAACTGCAGCCAAAATTATTTCTCCTTAAGTAAATTCAAAGTTTTATAAATACCAAAATGTCCAGCCAAACCACTACTATGTTTCTCCTTAATCAAATTAGTTCTCATTTGTCCTATCGGTATACACAACTAAATACCTTCAAACAACATACCTTCCTGAATGAAATATTCTTCCCATTTTGTACTTAGTTGATCTTGAATAGGTGCTTTGCACTTTCTCCACACCTCTGAAAAATTAGGATCAGTTTCATACAAATCTCTCATCTCATCAAAACCAAGAACTTCAATTTCATCTCGGTCATCAAAGATCTTCTTCTACTCAATGCATCAGCAAATCTGTTAGTGACTCCACTTTTATGTTTTATCACAAATGTATAACTCTGCAAGTACTCAACCCATTTCATATGTCTCTAATTCAACTTATTTTGACTACCCAAATATTGTAAAGCCTTATGATCAGTATACAACACAAATTCACTTGGTATCAAATAATGTCTCCATTCTTCAGTGCTTGAACAATAGCATAGAATTCTTGATCATAGACAGAATATTTCCTTCTAGCATCATTCCAATTTTCACTAAAGAAAGAAACATGTTTACCTTCTTGACTCAACACAGCTCCAATTGCACTACCACTTGCATCACATTCCACTTGAAATACCTTATTGAAATCACGTAATGCCAAAATAGGCAATTCAAGAAAATAGAGGATAATGTCCCTGAGGAGATTGATAAGTTACTCACCAAGTACAGTGATATCATTTCTGATAATGTACCTAATGGTTTTCCACTAAAGAGAAGTATTGATCATTGCATGGATCTAATCCCTAGATCTAGTTTACCGAATAAGGCACCTCATCGGTTGACACCTACTGAGAATCAAGAATTGAACTGACATATTCAAGAGTTGTTGGATAAAGGTTTGATCAAAGAAAGTTTGAGTCCTTGTGTATTACTTGCAGTATTGGCACCTAAAAAGAATGGAGAATGGAGAATATGTATGGATTCTAGAGAAAATGACAAGATAACAGTGAAGTATAGGTTTCCTACATTGAGAATGGATGACATAATGGATAGTTTGATTGGAGCAAAGTATTTCACAAAGATTGATTTGAAAAGTGGATATCATCAGATCAGAATTAGAGAAGGTGATGAATGGAAGACTACTTTCAAGACAAAAGAAGGTTTGTGAGTGGTTGCTTATGCCCTTTGGTTTAACTAATGCACCAAATACTTTTATGAGGCTGATGAATGAAGTTTTGAAGAAATTCTTGGGTAAATTTGTGATTGTATATCTTGATGATATTCCAATATTTATTAAGACCAAAGAAGAACATTTGTCGCATGTTAGACAAATTTTGCAAGATTGAAAGAAGAAAAGTTGTTGATAAATCTGAAAAAGTGTTCATTCATGAAAGAGGAGATTGTGTATTTGGGATTTGTAATTTCAGCTGATGGTTTGAAGATGGATCCTGAAAAGGTTGAAGCTATTCTAAATTGGCTTACACCTATGAATTCTAGTGAGGTAAGATCATTTCATGGTTTGGAAAGTTTTTACCGAAAGTTCATAAGGAATTTCAGTTCTATTTGTAATGCTATGACTAAGACTATGAGAGGAGATAAAAGAGAATTCAAGTGGACACATGGAGTTGATAAAAGTTTTGAGGACTCTAAAATAGAAAGTTTTTCAATTGCCTATTTTGGCATTGCCTGATTTCAATAAGGTATTTCAAGTGGAATGTGATGCAAGTGGTAGTGCAACTGGAGCTATGTTGAGTCAAGAAGTTAAACCTGTCGCTTTCTTTAGTGAAAAGTTGAATGATGCTAGAAGGAAATATTCTGTCTATGATCAAGAATTCTATGCTATTGTTCAAGCACTAAAGAAATGGAGACATTATTTGATACCAAGTGAATTTGTGTTGTATACTAATCATAAGGCTTTACAATATTTGGGTAGTCGGAATAAGTTGAATCAGAGACATATGAAATGGGTTGAGTACTTACAGAGTTATAAATTTGTGATAAAACATAAAGTGGAGTTGTATGCAAATTAGATGTCTAATAACTAGAGATGATAAATTAACTATTTAAAACCAATAAATCAATCTAATACAACACAATGAAGAATACAAAGTAACTATAAAATGATGAAACTAAATTATTTACCTTCACCTACCATGCAACTCGTCTCCATTGTTCTCCTAGCCTTGATTTCTTGTAGAGGTTGAGCTCTTAAATTTCCAAATGAAGCCTTCTCCCAAGATGCTACCAAAGTGTGGAGATTTTATGAAATGAGTGGACAATAGCTTATGCAATCTAATGGATGGAATGCAAATGAAATGATGATAATATGGATTAATTGCTCTTAGAATGCTTGGATGCTTGGATGCTTGAATGCTTGATTGCTTGATTGCCTGAATGCCTATTAAAAAAATACCTATTAGCTCACAAAGGGGAAATGTGGCTTCTTTTATAGAGTTTTCAAGGATATAGGCCTAGGTGGCACAATCCTACAATTGAGAATGAAAGGTGGAAGATCCTAGGGCTAGGATTGACTTGGTTGAAGGAGTTGAGAGAAAGGGGGATGTAGTTGGAATGTGAGAGGAAGAATAGGGATGATGTTCCTCTCACATTGAAATGGAGGAGAAGAAGGTGGAAGGGAAAGACACATGTCAAGTGTCTCACAAAGACCAAAGGGAGAAAGAGGGAGAGACCTTTTCCTCATGAGGACTCTTAGCACAAGTGTCCTATGAGTCACCTTTGACCCTTAGAGGTGGCTTGAGAAGCCCCTTAGGAATAGGGAATGTCTCTTGACATGGTTGGTTGAGAGGACATGTGGTCATGAGACTAAGTCCTATGAGGCCACATAGCCCTTAAGAATAGGACATGTGTGGGTGAGGATAATTACTAATAAATAATTAATAATAATTATTTATTTTAGCCAAAGTGATGTGTCAGGTGACTAGGTAGGTGAGGTGGATTAGAAAACTTAGTCATATTTAGGTGATGTGTATTTAATTAAATCACTTTAATAAGACTAATTTAGAAGACTTAGGATAGAGGAATAGACTATAGAGAATCTACTAAATAAATTGAATAATTTATTTAATAAATAGAAGAATAATTATTAATTAAATAATAAATATTTAATTAATTTATCAAGTCAATAGTAATTAAATAATAAATATTTAATTAATTAATGAAGCCATTTTTAGGTGTATACATTTTTCCCCTCTTTGAAATAATGTGTTGGTCACATTGTTTCAAAGAAAAATCAAGCACTTTTTTTTTTTTTTGCCCCTGCCCCAAACAATGTCTTAGACGACCTATGCATGCCCCCTTGAGAGATTGATTGACAAAATTTTTATTTTTTATTTTTTTATTTTTTAAGATAATCAATCTCACGAAAGAAACGTGAGAAAATATGGGTGAAAATGAGGTGAAATGGAATAAAAATGAGAAGTAGTGTCCACACACCAAGCACATAGGGTCCACAGGCTATAAATAGGGCTAAGGGGTCCACAATAAGCTCATTGTGCACACTTGTCTTGTGGAGATCAGAGCATGAGAGAGAGAAGTGCAGAGCCCCTAGGATGTCATTCCCATTGTCAAATCACCACTTCGAGAGGATCAGACACTTCCAGTGACCACCCGATTTGGGGTGAGCCGGTAGGTGATTCGATCCTCCTTTGTGATTTCATGATTTGATGCATGTTAGGGTAGAATGTTAGCATGTTTAGGGTAGATGAAATGGTATATTAGATTAGGAAAAATTTTTGTCTTTAGGCGTTGTATGAATGTGCAGTTTCGGTGCGTCAGTGCGCAATAAATAGAAATATTTGCACAAAAAATCTAATTTTTGGTGCATGCATGGAGGTCAACTACACATGCGTGCTAAAGAAAAAAATAATGCTATGCAAAGATGAATTAAAAGTGCGCATTGTACTTTATGTGCATTTGTGTAGAATTATTGTTCAAATGTGTAAGAAAATTGTGCAAGTGTGAAAACCTATGCAATCATGTTAAAAAGTTGCGCAAAGGTGAAGCAAGATTGCACAAGGGTAAAAACCTGTGCAAATGAAGTAGAAATTTGTGCATGCATGTTTCAATGCTGTGCATGTGTTTTAGATAGTAGAATTTGGGCAAACGATATAGTCATTTAGGTCAAACTTGATGTCGATAAGCCGATTGGATCTGTCGGTGATTGATTTTGATCGATTTAATCAAGATAGGCAAACATTGTAGCATGTTCACTAGTTAACTAGTCTTGAACATAGATAATTGATAAAATCATCTGTTTAAACATGTGATAAAACATGTTTGAAATTGATATGATAGGATAGATAGATTGATAGATCAGTTTATCAAAATCTGATAGGTTGATTATTATTGACTTGAATAGGAGGATATTACAGATATTCTGATGTCATGGGAGAGATATCCCGTCACATAGAATCTAAGACCGGCACTGTCAGAGATAGACAGGCTGTTGATCAAAGCATCGAGGTTGTATTACGTGATCTACATGCTCGAGATTCGAGTGAATCTTAGCATGATGATAGCATTAGTAGAGTGATGGTACTCAGAGATGAGTACCTTCCATCTTTCAACTGGGGAGATGACAGTCACATTAGAGGATGTTTATCACATCCTTCATCTTCCCATCACAGGTGAGCTGGTTTAGTACGATCGACACAATAGAGTCATAGAGTGCAGAGCCATTTTCAGTGATGATGATATAGAGGATGGAGAGATTAGTTGGGAGGACATGGTCGATTTATATGACCCACTTCTAGTGGTTCTAGTAGGGGTGATTGGGGATTTGTATGCCCTGATCGGAGGTCACATGGATTTGCAGTGGTATGGGGCTACACATTACATTAGATGATGGAGGGGACTCAATTTTCTTGGGGTGTGTTTTTATTAGCACATCTGTATCATGATATGCATCAGGTGGTGTACCATGGGGGTTCATCTCTATTGACAGGTGTGACACTACTCCATGTTTGGGCATGGGAGCACATTGCAGTTACATGACCAATGGCCATTAGATTTTGGGTCACAAGGTAGCCCTACATTCATTTATATTCCTCAGTTTTGTCGCAGGCAAAATTGGGCCATTTAGAGTTCTAGCGGTATACATTTTATACTTTAGATATAGTGACATGGAGACCGTACTTAGGTTGTGAGCCATGGGATGATAAGTGGAAAATATGTTTTTTCTTTGAGTCACGGTGGTTGATAGGGTGGATGCCTTTTATTTTGGAGAGACAGTTGGTCAATCAGGTTCTGTGCTAGTTTGGCAGAGTCCAAGGCATGCTACAGGGAGTGATAGAGCATGCTTGTACACATCAGGAGAGATGGGACTGGGGACCCATGGCATCATTTGATACGGCTCAATAGGAGTTTGTGGACATGCCATTTTAGGCATGGACCATGAGACAAACAGTGGTAGACCTTGGGATGACTGCAGATCTTGAGCAATTTTTGAGAGACTTTCCTGTACCACAGATTACAGATCCATCAGCTAGGCCTCAAGAGAGAGATCCTATAGAGAGATGAAGGAGGAGACTCCAAGGGAGAGATAAACATGGGTGAGGGAGATGAGGTAGCAGTGATGGTGGAGGAGATGGAGGAGGAGATGGTGGAGATGGTGGTGGAGATGGTGGGAGAGGGGATAGGGCAGGACCATGGATGAGGGCAGGTGGAGTGAGACAGAGGGGATTGATGCCTCCCCTGACTAGATAGGGATGGAGGTAGCCTCTGACACAGCTAGCACAGCCACTTGCAAGAGCTCCAATAAAGGTACCAATCACTTAGGTATAGATACCAACTGCCCCAGTACAGGATGAGGCAGACATCTTATTGGCATAGGGCAGTGTTGTACAGGGTGGTCAGGTTCATGATGATGTACAGGATGAGCCAGATGCTGAGATGGAAGATGTACCGACATAGGATGAGCAGGAAGACATGGATATCGGGGGATAGGATCCCTATTTTTAGAGAGATACTGCTGAGGAGGAGCCAGATATTGATGCACTGCTAGTTCGACTAGCAGTTACACAGGTTCAGGTAGACCGGGGTGCCAGGTCTAGAGAGATAGATTGAGAAGATGGATAGACAAATGAGAGTGTTGAGACATGAGCGGGATGGAACGCTTGAGAGACTTGGGGAGTCAGAGATGCTACTAGATGAGCTATAGCTCACAGAGGAGTTGGGTCCTCATGGAGATAGCATCAGAGCCATGATACATGCCGGGAAGGAGATATCCTACTGGCGAGAGGCATACAGACAGGCGGTCCCAAGGGATCAATGGATGAGGAGTTATAGGGAGAGCTCAGTGGCTATTAGGAAAATATTCCATGATAGAGGGGCACCAGCTAGTGGAGAGGGTGTATCATCATGCCCTCCTAGAGCACCGATAGGTTTGGGAGATCAAGGTGGATCCTTAGCATCAGGGATTTCAGCAGCACAGGGCCACATTGCATCCCATAGATAGCAGCAGACAGAGTCTGGAGGTAGTGGTTCATAGATTTTGAGAGAGCATTGTATACACTATTGTACCATTATGATTCATTGTATCATTATATTTTGACTTGATGGACACTGACTATGGACACATTGTTATTGATTTATATCATTGGACATTTGGACATTTTTTTTGTTTTATAGACTTTATATGATGCATGCTCTATGATTGATTCTATATTTTACAGCGATGGAGTTCTATTTTACTTTGATTATTTATATACATGTGTGTACTGACATATGCTGGATGTGATGTTTTACTTTAATATGCAAAGAATGGATGTCTTAGAATGCAAGATAATTTACTTTCTATGTGATGCATAATGGTTAAAAATCTAACATATGATGTTAACATATAAATGTATGTCTTAAATGATGTTTACTAATGCGATGTTATGTGATTACTAATGCAATGATGTAAATAATGTGTATAATGGATAAGAAATGGATATTTAATGAACAATATAGTAGCTAATAAATGCATGGTGATATAATACATGTAATGGATAATAAATGACAATGTAATGCAAATGAAAGCTAATGAAATAAAGGATAACATACTTAAGATGATTGAATATAATAACTAATAACATGATAAAATGAGATGAAATGATAGTTATAATACATGATCAAATTATATACAAATGAACACTCCTAATGAAAAATCTAATACATGATCAAAATATTAAATGCAAAAAGTCTTGGGTAGAAGCACAAAGCTGTGTCACATTTCAGGACAACTTATCAGCATAGCTAGATTTGAGTATTTCTAACTAAAATTATTTTTTGTCAAACATATGGTCTAGCTAGATTCATTCTAGCTAAGTTAGATAAGTTCTTCACCTTTTCCAATTGGAAATATCTATTAAATGCATGTTTTATAACAATTACTAAAGAAATAAAATTATTTCAAAAAAGTGATGTTTCAATAACTCTTACTATTTTTAATGGTATTTTTTTACAAATATAAAAATACCCTTTTTTAGAGCACAGAGTCAAGATTACCATCATATAATTTTTATAGTATTTTAAGTACATCTAATATATTATAATTTCAAAATACTGCAAGTAGGTATTTTAACATTCGAGAACAAGATGCTTCAAAAATAGAAAAAAATAGTAAAGCTTATCAAAAAAATTGAAAATTTATATTTAACACTAGAGGAGAGAGTTATCTTCAAGAGTGTGTAATTTATTTTCTAAATGGTGTAGATTTGATAGGGGAAATTTGACACGAGATGAAAACTGTTGATTTTAGGTATGTTTGACTTTGAGTAGTTATAACAGAGAAAATATAAATTGAAAACTAATTTTTCTTCATTTTTGCACTAGCTATACATATTATCTATGACATATTTTGAAATCAAAGGAAAAAAAGATTATTTGCATATACTTTTTTGGTGCGAACAAGACCCTTGTTTTTTAGCATTTTTCAGCAAGTAAAAAATGGACTTAAAAAATTTAAAAACTATGTGAATTCTTGTTAAAAAAAAATTATAGGCATAAACTTCATCCACTTTTACACATTTCATTAGTTTACATCATCTCCAAATTTTAAACATAAATTCCATTTTTATGTCATTAAAGTTAAAAATTTTGTGTATCGTTGACCTTTTCCTTTATAAAAGTGTGACACAGCTTTGTACTTTTACCCTCTTAATATTTTTTTTGTTGTCCAAATGTCCTCAACATGAAATAACAATGTATCTGACACAAGAAGAATAGACTAAGAGAATAGATAACCTAATAAGAAAGATAACCTACAAATCTCTATAAAAGGAGCACTGATATTTAAGTTATGAACTGTTTAAATGAAATACAATTTGAAATGAATGTATCTCCACAACTTTAGGTAACATCTGAGGACTTCATAATAATTGGAACTTAAGTTTCATCATTGAGCTCGTTATGTTGCAAGAAAATGCAACCATCATGGTATAATTAAACCAGGATGACCTGAGCACTTCTTGCATGGATTTTAATATTACAAACTTGACAAGCATCTAGGTATAATTGAACTGAGATGACCCGAGTTTCATTTGCATAATAGATAAGGAATATTCCCTCCTCCATCGGGGAACAAATATTTGGAGTCGAAGTATGTGTTTGCGTATCACCATAAATAGTATATGTAGAACAACATGATTTGGATGTTGTCAATACTATTAAATTAATGAAGGCACTTATGCGTAGACACCCCAATTATTTGTTCCTTTGATTTCATGGGGAAGCATCCCACAAACAACAACCAAAGAAAATACCATGCCCCATCATGGCTATCCTAATCAATGACATTTTATAGTTTCAAAATCATGTCAAAGATACCATGGAATAGCATAGGAAGCATGATAACAATGAAATCCAGATATGAATGCATAATTTACAACAAATCATTCTAACATGCCTGTCATGAATATACATTTCTTTTGCCAAAAAGATAGTGTATGATATAGTGATCAATTCAAGTGATGATGTATAGTCAAGATTTGATAGATGAACAGTCATGTTTCAAAGGATAAATTACAGATTCTGATTCATCATAAAGATATCATTGTGAAAGAACATTTGATTGTGTTTTGCTTTGTTTGGTGAAAATCACTCCATTGTGTCCTCTAAGAGTCATGACTATCATAGATCCACTTCTTGAACTAGGTCAAGGACATGCCCCCAGCTAGGTGATGGACTAACTTATTATGGATGAGGAAAGATGTAATAAGACTAGGATGAAGACCATGACAAATGATCAAGCTATGATGGAATCTTATTATGGGTAGATACAATGGATGATGTATGAACTGGCCATTTTATTATGATATGTACATGGCGAATATGGGGATTGACTAGCCGTTTTATTGTGGATATATATAATGAACGGACACACTAAAAGAATCCTAATAGATAGAGGAGCTAACTCGATACACATGGTGCTTGTTTCTAGGTTTTCACCACATGCTTTTATTGCAATTTTCATTTGATTATTTATTTTTTTTGTATTTTTATGATTTTTATATTTACAAAATATATACATAGCCCTTGCATTGAGATTTCAAGGATAGAACTTCTTGAGATGGATGATGTTAAGAGGTTCATCCAAGGGATCTCCCTCAGGTGTTGACAATTGATAAGCCCCAGAACCATAGACTACTATAATCACAAAAGGACCTAACCAATTAGGTTCAAACTTGGCCTTCTTTTCATGGTGTTGTTGATTCTTTGGATTTTTGCAAAGGACTAAGTCACCCAACTAAAAGTCTCTGATCTTTACCTTGCTATTATACTGATGAGACATATGCTACTGATAGAATTTCAAATGATCATAAGCTCTTTGACGACATTCATCCAAAAGTTCTAGTTCAGTCAACCATGCAACTCTATAGTCTTCATTAGGAATCAAATCTTTGAGAGTGACACGAAGTGAAGGCAACTCGACCTCGAGGGGCAAGAGTACTTTAGATCCATAAACAAGGGAGTATGGGGTGGATCCAATAGGAGTATGGATGGAGGTACGGTAAGCCCATAAGCCTAAATCCAACTAAATCCAGAATGCTACATTGTTGGTGCAAGGAAAAAGAAACTTGTAAGATTTCGGAATGGTGTATCCTTGTGGCATGACAAAAAGAATACCAACTCCTAAACCCTATTGTGTATACGATCCATCAAAATATAGTTGCTAGGTTTGTGTAGATAAGGCCAAAATGTGTGCATCAGGAAACTCTGTATGTATAGGTTGGTCATCCGTTAATGGAGCATCTGCTAGCTGATCTACTATCACTTGACCTTTGATAGCCTTCCTATCTACATATTCAATATCAAATTCACTAGGTAGCATGACCCACTTAGCCAATCTGCCTGTTAGTGCTGTTTTGCTTAATAGATACTTTAAAGGATCAATCTTTGTGATGAGCTCGACTGAATGTGATAAAATGTAATGTCGCCACTTCTATGATGCAAAAACAACGGCCATACATGCTCTTTCTATAGGAGAATAATTTATCTCATATCCCACTAGGGTGCGACTGATATAATAGATGGATTTTTCTTTTCCTTCATGATCTTGCTGAGCCAATAGAGCACCTAGTGACACTACTATAGCTGAAATGTAGAGCAAGAGTGGCTTGCCCAGAATTGGTGACATCAGAGTTGGAGGATTCGCCAGATATTGTTTGATTTTGTTGAAAGCTTCTTCACACTAATCATCCCATTGGAATAAGATATTTTTATGCAACAAATGTTGAAAGGGATGACTGCGATCTGCTAGTTGAGAAATAAATCTTCAGATAGATTGGAGACATCCTTGTAATGATCTTAACTGATTGATGTTAGTAGGGGAAGCCATCTCCAATATTGCTTTAACTTTTTCTGGATCCACTTCAATTCCTTTGGCTAAGACAATGTACCCCAACAGTTTATAGGATGTAACTCCGAATGCACATTTCTTCGGATTGAGTTGAATCTGATACTTTTCCATTCAAGTGAATATTCTACCCAACACTCTCAAATGACCAGCTCTATCTTTGGATTTTGCTAAAATGTCCTCAACATAATCTTCCATAATGGTGTGCATCATATCATGAAAGATTGTGGTCATTTCTCTTTGGTAGGTTGCTCCAGCATTTTTGAGGCCAAAAGGCATCACATTCTAGTAGTATGTACCCCATGGACAAGTAAAAGCGGTCTTTTCTTGGTCTTCTGGTGCAATCTTGATTTGGTTATAGCCATAAATTCCATCCATTAATGATAACATCTCATGCCCAGCTGTCAAGTCAACAATAATGTAAATATTTGGTAGAGGAAAGTCATCTTTCGGACAAGCCTTATTAAGATCTTGAAAATCAATACAAATCCTGATAGATTTGTCTGGTTTTGAGATGGGGACAATATTTGAAATCCACTCAGCATAATAAATAGCCTGAATGAATCCAACATCTAAGAGCTTCTTCAATTCTGCTTTAACCATTAGTGCAATATGGGGATGCCTCTTGCAGAGCTTCTGTTTAACTAGTTTTACACCTAGTCGGATAGATAAATGATGCATTATGAGATTTGGATCCAGACTAGGCATATTAGCATAGGACCAAGCAAAGTTGACCTGTCTTTCTTTGAAATTTTTTGCAAAAGCTTCTTTCTCTAATTCTGTCAAGGATGCTGCTACTTTGAGGATGCTTGGAGATTCTTCTGTTCCAATGTTAAGAGGTACTGTTGGTTCTATAAGAATAATAGATTGTTCTCGATACAGATAATTGGGAAGAGTGTCAATCCTTCCATCATCAGGCACCTCAGAGAGGTTTTCACCAGCAGATACATGATTTGTTTTTACTATTTTTGGATCTAATACTGCCACTGAGTGGTTTTCACCATTAGATCTGTTGATTATTTTTATATTTTTATATTTTTATGACTAAAAGGATTGGCACTCTCACCAAAGTAGGCCATGTCATTGAGTTTTATCAGAAATCCTGACTTGTGATCCCCTGGTGGTAAATGATCTCTAATTCCAAGATAGTCAATGATTGCATCATCATTATGGAATACATCAAGTTTTGGATGATCAGGAGAATCCCAATCGATAAGTTTCAGATGTACAAGGGGCATCAGATCATTCGGGTCAGTTTCAAAGGAAGAAATGGTACTAATGGAAAAGTTGTCAAGGTTTATGATAGTATCAGTGAGGTCTATTTCCATACTCTCATCTGATTCGTCTATTGCAAGATAAAGGCCACTTTCCTCACAATCGACAAAAGTAGTATCACGTGGGACCAATCCTAATGAGTTAGTCTTTGAACTCAGTCCCTCATGGTAATCATTACTATGGTGATGGACAACATCAACTCCTATCTCTGTAGTACAATTAGATAATGAATCCCATTCATAATCATTTGAGTTAGAATCATCATTATCTCCAAGTCTATCAATGATTCCTTGTGCTATCCTTTGCTTCTCTGGATCCACATACATACCATTCTTTCTAAATTGAAAAGCAGGAGCTTTAGATATCTCATGAAAAGGTGTGACCTTTTCTTTTCCTTTTGGTTCTTTTGGTCCTTCTCCTCTATAGCTTAATCCTGTAGTGTCTCTTTGATAGTTGGGATTTTGTAAAATTGGTTTGATAACCCCTTCTTTGTGTAACCCTATAGGTCCAACACCTTGGTATCCCATCTTTTCTAACAAAGTATACCCTTTACCATAGACATCAGGTGATATATATTCATGTTTGATATCCTCTTCATTTTTCTATGACTTAAGCAAATGATCAGCATTATGCTCAGCTGCCTCTTTGGATATTGTGCCCCCACTTATAAATGTATCATAAACAAGTTTTGAAGGGGGTTCTAATTGTTGTTTAGTGATCAAAGATCTACCATATGATCTAGGAGATAAGGGCAACTCTGTGATACAAAGAGCTTGACCTAAAGTGTACTCTCCCATACTTCTTTCATTTATGTCTATCTTGATCCCATTTGATTTTGATGTTGATGCTATATTACTAGGATCAATGGGTGTAGTTGCAAAACATCCAGTATGATTATAAGGTATCAAAGAATCAGATGTCTTCATAGAACTGCAATACTAGAATGGATTAGTATCTCCCTTGATAGTGATTTCCTGACCATTATGAGGGAATTTCTAGCATTGATGATAGGTTGATGGTACAGCTTGCATGGAATGAATCCATGGTCTTCCCAAGAGAATTTTATAAGCAAGATCCATGTCTAGGACTTGGCAAGGTACATCTTTGATTATAGGACCTACTCTTATTGGTAAAACAACAGACCCCTTGGATGACCGCTCTTCCTCATCATAAGCTTTTATCATGATTTTCTTCTTGGGATCAACAACATTTTTAGAGAATCCCAATGCAAGGCCTAGTTTCAAATTATAGATATTTAAGCCAGCTCCTCCATCTATTAGTACTCATTTAATTTTGTGACTGTAGACAAGGACTTCGATAGGGGGGCATTATGAGGTTGGGTAATAGCTAAGTCATCATTCTCAGTGAAGGATAGGTAATGTAGGGTTGTTAAATGACCCACCATAGCTTGAAATTGATCATGATCTAGATTTTTGGGGACTTGGGTTTCTAAAAGAGCCTTTTCAAGGATATCTTTGTGAGATGGGGATAAACACAAAATCTCTAAGATGGACATCTAGGAAGGTGTTTTCTTGAGTTGCTCCAAAAGGTTGTAATGGTTGGAAATATTCATTGTAGACTTTGGGACATAAACAAACTTGTTGTGAGTTGTATTTGGTTTAGAGTGGACTCCTTGGAGAATAACTTTGGATTGAGCATGAGTAGTAACATGGACTGGGTGACTCTCTGATATTCCTTTGATGGTAATGACATTGGCATAATACTTAGAAGGATGACATTCAGAAATGTTACCAACATATCAATAGGGAGTGGAATTATAATTGGCTTGATTGTCACTCTTAGTATTGGAAGAACCTCCTTTTTCATGCTCAGGAAGTGGATCTTTGAAAGCCGTATGTGATTCATTTGAGGTATGTCAATCAACACTAATCTCACCGCTTTCAATTAGATCTTGAATTACATTTTTGAGCCTTTTGCAATCATTGGTTTTATGTCCTTTGCCTCTGTGAAATTCACAATAATCATGCTCATCCCACCAAGAAGGCTTCAATCTAGGTTTGAAATCTTTCATGTCAGGAAGTGTAATGAGCTTCTTTTGGATTAACTTTCGTAAGGATGATTCGAGAGATTCCCCTAAAGGAGTAAAGTTTCTTTGAGGTGACATGAAAGGCAATCTTGGTTTAGATGAATCTTTGTTGGTATTTTGATTTGATGACTGATTGCTGTAAGTACCTTGAGTAGCATTGGCCTGACTAGTGAGATTGAGAAGGGGTTGTGTCAGTTTGACATTACGATTATCAACAATCCCATCATTGACAATGTTTTTGTTTTTATTCCAAAACTTTGATTTGTCATTGTTATAGTTGTTGGAATTGGAATTTGAGGATCCAACAGTGTCTTTAGAATAAAGTTTGATCTCACCTTTTCAGACCATGGCTTCCTCAATCTCAATACCATTTTCTATGAGCTTATTGAAGTTTAGTGGACATTGCAATTGTAACCTATAACTCATTTCTGGTGTAAGGTTATGCACAAAAATATCCATCTTTTCTTGTTCAAGAATCATTCATGGATATTTAGCAAACAATTGATGCCATCTTTGCAAAAAAGTAAGGAAGGGTTCTCCATTCTTTTGATGTGCATTGCAAAGATCAAGCATAGCGACTTCATGTTTGATGTTATATGAATAATGAGTCACAAATTTGTCAAGAAGCTCATTGAAAGATTTTATGCCTGGGGGTAGTTTGGAGAACCATTCCATGGCTTGTCCTCCTAAACTTCATGGAAATAGTCACATAAGATAAGTGTCATTGTGAGCGACTTCAATACAAGTAGCAAAAAAATCATGAATGTGGTCTTGTGGATCCGAATTCCCTTTGTATTTGTCAAATTTTGGTACCTTAAAATGAGGAGGGAATGAAATCATTGCTAAATTCTTATCAAAAGGATAAGGACATATATCATCCAAGGAATAATTCTTTGTCGATGATCCAGTTTGGATGTCACGGATTTGTTGTTGAAGCATCTGGATTTGTTGTAGAATGGGATCCAAAGATAATGTGTTTCCTTGAGAGTTTTGGGAAACATTGTTGTGAGAAGCATTGTTTTGTGAAGCATGATTTTGGGAAGCATGGTTTTGGTGATCATTTTGAGAAATAGTGTGTTGTTCATGACTATGAAAAGCATTGGATTGTTGATTGGTTTCCTTTTCTCTATGAGTATCTTGAGAACCTTTAGGAATTTGTTGATTATTTGTGTGAGCTGGTTCTTTAAGATAGGAAACATCAAAATCACTTGGTAACTTAGCTCCTTGTTGAGCAAGCATGAGGAAATACATCTCTTTATCCAAGCCTAAGAGTCTTGCCATGACATGATAAAATTGAGGATCTTGTGAAGCTTCCCTAAGTTCGTCATCTGTGGGTTTGTCAGTGGATGTAAAAAGTGAAGTTTTCTTAGGAGCTTCAGGCCAAGGATTTTCTTTGTTGCTAGTATTTCCCTCCATCTTGTCTAGGGATTCTGGATTAATGGCTTGTTTAAGTTTCTGAGATCGAGTTTGAACCATAAAATTGAGAAAATTGATTATGGAATGAAAGATTCTTGATGAGAAGATATGGAAAGTGATTGATAGAAAGGATATTGAAACATGTTGAAAAAGTGATAAGACAACTTGATAAACTCTAAGTCAATAGGAGGTATAGATCTCACTATGATATGACAAAGGGAAATCAAAAGATAATAACCTAAGTAAGTTTGGTAGTTTGAGGATGATATATCCTGATATGGTAAACTCACAAAGATCAAAATCCGATAGATAAGGTAATGTTTCAACACTAAATTGAGAATTTCAAAAATTGGAAGAAAATGATTTAATGAGTTCTTAATGAAGGAATGGTGAAAAATGATAAAAATGGGCAAACGAAAGATTAGAGGTCTATGTAACTCGACTGTCTTTCCAGAATCTTACTAAGGATGAAAATGGGTATTTGAAAAAGTGATTTTTAAAATTGGAAAGTTTGTGGAAATGCTCACTGTTGTAAATGCGTAGCAACAAATGTGTAGGACAGATTGATCAATGCGCAACAAAATTGGATATATGCGCAGCAAAATATGACAGATGCAAAATGGTAAAATCAAAAGCGCAGACAGTCTGAACAGATGCGCAACAAATGTGATCAAATGTGCAACAAGATGTGATATATGTGCAGTTTCTGAAGTTTTGATATAATTTGAAATTTTTTGGATTTTTTTGATGTTTTCTATTTTTTTTTCTTTGGCAAAATGAAAAATGCATAAACACACGCATGCAAGATAGGAATGATTTTAATCTAACTATGCTAATATGAATGCACAAACATGCTTACAATCCTATGGTAGGCAAGGACAATATCTGTTGAATCCCCACTAGGATAATAAAATCTAGCCACACAAATCCACAGCGGACAGCCTAGGAACTTTGAGGCACAGGCTCCTCCTTACAGTGCACTCACTTCTCAGGTACACCAAGTTCGAAATTCAATGGGTCATTACTTCCCAAAGAACTGCTATCTCTACTATGAACCGTGAGTAATGTGGGGTGTCTTCACGAGCTTGGGTGACTCCTTGAGCCAGCAGATAGAAGGTTTTTGGCCACTAAACAAAAGCTTTTAGTAAGGACATCCGTTCAGGTGGTTGTGATCAAGTCATTTTCCCAATTAAGGGGGCTCTCCCAATCTTTTCAAAGCAAGGTTTTCACCTCTACTAAGTAAGACTTTAACGCACCACTAGGGTACTGGAGGAGATTTTAGTTGCCACAACGAATTCACACCTGGCTAATGTGAGACTAATCACACTAGCATTTTTTATATACCAGTTTGGAAGGGCTTGGCTTTAGCCTATTACCGGTTGGGTCGTTCCTTGGGGTGAGTACCTCTTTTCCCACCAAAGATCGCCCTCTAAAAATTATAATAGTTTCTCTTACACCCAAGGTACATGAATGGCGAGGGGAAAGGATACATTGTTATAATTTTAGGATTACAGATATGCTACTCAGCAAGACACAATAAACACTTGAGCTATTCTAAAGAAAACACACAAAACAAAGACATGTCTTTTTTTAAGCCCAAACAAGATTATGGTTTATTTTGCAAACCCCTTGGTAACCTACAATCAAACCATTAGAAAATTTGTTTAGCAATGGGGTCTTCAAAAACAATGTCCTGCAAACCAACCTAAAAGCTACCAGAGCAAACAAAAATTTGTCAAAGGTTAGCTAAAATCAAAATAAATTTAAATTTCAACCTAACTACTATAAATAACCGATGCGCCATAACAGTGGATAAATGTGTAGACTAATTAAACAGATGCGCATAATAGAATAATGGATACGCAGAAAATATTTATGTATGCACAGGAAAACTTAACGGATGTGCAGATGTTAATTAAAAACTAAAAATTAAAAAAATAGCAAATGACAGATTTGATCAGAAATGCATGCGCAGAACAAATGAATGAATGTGCAATATTCGTGAACGAATGCGCAGTAAAAACCTAGACACGTCTACACATGGAAAACTAAAAAAATAGAATGTTAAAAATGAAGGCTGGCCCTCCTTCTAGCGCCAAAAATGTATGCAAATTAGATGTCTAATAACTAGAGATGATAAATTAACTATTTAAAGCCAATAAATCAATCTAATGCAACACAATGAAGAATACAAAGTAACTATAAAATGATGAAACTAAATTATTTACCTTCACCTACCATGCAGCTTGTCTCCATTATTCTCCTAGCCTTGATTTCTTGTAGAGGTTGAGCTCTCAGATTTCCAAATGAAGCCTTCTCCCAAGATGCTACCAAAGTGTGGAGATTTTATGAAATGAGTGGACAATAGCTTATGCAATCTAATGGATGGAATGCAAATGAAATGATGATAATATGGATTAATTACTCTTAGAATGCTTGGATGCTTGGATGCTTGAATGCTTTATTTCTTGATTGCTTGAATGCCTATTACTTAATACCTATTAGCTCACAAAGGGGAAATGTGGCTCATTTTATAGATTTTTGGAAGATCTAGGCCTAGGTGGCACAATCCTACTGTTGAGAATGAAAGGTGGAAGATCCTAGGGCTAGGATTGACTTGGTTGAAGGAGTTGAGAGAAAGGGGGTTGTAGTTGGAATGTGAGAGGAAGAATAGGGATGATGTTCCTCTCACATTAAATGGAGGAGAACAAGGTGGAAGGGAAAGACACATGTCAAGTGTCTCACAAAGAGCAAAGAGAGAAAGAGGGAGAGACCTTTTCCTCATGAGGACTCTTTGCACAAGTGTCCTATGAGTCACCTTTGACCCTTAGAGGTGGCTTGAGAAGCCCCTTAGGAATAGGGAATGTCTCTTGACATGGTTGTTGAGAGGACATGTGGTCATGAGACTAAGTCCTATGAGGCCACATAGCCCTTAAAAATAGGACATGTGTGGGTGAGGATAATTACTAATAAATAATTAATAATAATTATTTATTTTAGCCAAAGTGATGTGTCAGGTGACTAGGTAGGTGAGGTGGATTAGAAAACTTAGTCATATTTAGGTGATTGTGTATTTAATTAAATCACTTTAATAAGACTAATTTAGAAGACTTAGGATAGAGGAATAGACTATAGAGAATCTACTAAATAAATTGAATAATTTATTTAATAAATAGAGGAATAATTATTAATTAAATAATAAATATTTAATTAATTTATCAAGTCAATAGTAATTAAATAATAAATATTTAATTAATTAATGAAGCCATTTTTAGGTGTATACAGGAGTCACTAACCAAGTTGCTGATGCATTGAGTAGAAGAAGATCTTTGATGACGAAGATGAAAATTGAAGTTCTCGGTTTTGATGAGATGAGAGATTTGTATGAAACTGATCCTAATTTTTTTGAGCCGTGGAGAAAGTGCAAAGCACCTATTCAAGATCAATTGAGTACAAAATGGGAAGAATATTTCATTCAGGAAGGTATGTTGTTTAAAGGTATTCAGTTGTGTATACCGAGAGGACAAATGAGAACTAATTTGATGAAGGAGAAACATAGTAGTGGTTTGACTGGACATTTTTGTATTGATAAAACTTTGAATTTACTTAAGGAGAAATACTTTTGGCCGCAGTTGTATAAAGATGTTAAAAAATTTATGAAAAGTTGTGGAATTTGTCAAGTTGCAAAAGGAGTAAGTCAAAATACTGGATTGTATACACCGATTGTTGTACCTGAGAAACCTTGGACTGACATTAGTATGGATTTTGTTCTTGGCTTACCGAAGACAGTAAGAGGTAATGATTCTATATTTGTTGTGGTAGACAAATTTTCAAAGATGACATATTTTATACCCTGTAGAAAGACATAAGATGCAGTACATGTAGCAGATCTTTTCTTTAAGGAAATTGTCAGATTTCATGGATTACCGAGGAGTATTATCTTTGACTGAGACAATAAATTTGTTGGATACTTTTGGAAGACTCTTTGGAAAAAGTTTGGCACTGAGTTGAAATATAGTTCTACATTTCACCCATAAACCAATGGATAGATAGAGGTTGTAAACAAAAGTTTGGGAAATATTTTGAGATGTTTAGTTGGAGACACACCTAGTAATTGGGATTCTGTGTTGGCAAAAGCAGAGTTTGCATACAATAATTTGGTGAATAGGAGTACTAGAAAAACACCATTTGAGATTGTGAATGGCATACAACCGAGAGGTATATCTGATTTGAGAGACATTGCTGATGAAAGTAAGTGAAGTGCTGAAGGAGTGAAATTTGCTAAGTACATGAAGACATTGCATGAAGATGTGAAAATCAAGCTGGAAGAGAGTAATCAAAAGTACAAAGATAGAGCTGATAGATCAAGGAGACAAAAACTTTGATATTGATGATGAAGTGATGGTTCATTTGAAGAAAGGTCGATTTCCTATTGGAACATATGGGAAGCTAAAGATGAAGAAGTTTGGACTTTGCAAGATTTTGAATAAATTTGACAGTGGAAATGCATATGAGATTGAGTTACCTGATGACATGGACATATAACCAATTTTTAGCATTGCTGATTTGTATGAGTATCATGAACCAGATGAAGACATGACAGTATCAATGTAATATCCTAAGAAATAGAATGAAGAAGTTGAAGAGATTTTGGAGAAAAGAATTGGCAAGAGTACAAGAGGTAAACAGTTTATGGAATATCTGGTAAAGTGGAAGAATAGACCGATTGAAGAAAGTTCATGGATTTCACAGTCTGAGTTGGATGCAGCTCGGACTAGACCTTCGGAATGATTCAAAGAATCATTTCAAATAACCCTAGGTGTCTGATGCAGGAGCATCTCGGGTCCTTGGCAATCTCTTGGGCAGTCGGTTGTTTCACTGGCACTCGGTGATGCTTGTCTTTTACTCGGTCATCCTTGCTTACCGAGTAGTTTATTTTGAGTTTCTTCGAGGCCGACTTGTGCATTGATTATGGGTCATGGATTTAATGTTGGTATCCATCATTGGGAAGTGTGTGGTCCCAGATTTGACCGTTCCATCCATTGATTATGGATTTGAAGGTCGAATCAGTTTGGTAGCCTCTTGTATAAGTATAGTTGTTTGGTTAGAGTTTAGAGAGTCAGTTTTTAGAAGAAGATAGAGATAGAAGAATAGAGATTGTTGAAAGATTAGGTCGCATGTTTGAGGACTTCTATAATTCATTGTAATATCTGGCCCTAATCGGAAGGTCTTACAGCCTGGCATGTATGAATCAATTTGAGGGAAGTTAATATATCAATGATTCTGCTTTCTCTCTCTCACTGTGTTTTTGTTGCTTCCGCGAGTAATTGAGCAGGGTTGGATTTGTAGGGCGCGCCATCATTTGGCCCCTAAGGTCCCGGCCCCTTGCATCACATAAATAGGATAAAATAAGATAGTAAGTGGGTTACTTAAATAAATAAAAAATTATTTAGTTTTTATGATAGAATAGACTAATAAATTGGATAAATAACTGGGAATATTTATTTAAATAATAGATGAAGAAGCTAATGAATTAATTTAAAATTAATAATAATATATATTTAATTAATAAATGAATTTACTTTGATTTCACGAGGAAACATTTTGGTATCTACAACTGATTCCTTGATAAAATAATGACAGATACAAAAAGGGAAACATGAGAGATAAATAATCTTGTAACAATGGATACCATGTAAATGCTAATAGATAAAATTTACAAAAATTGCCCTAACACCTTTAAGCTGCAGGAATACTTTGTAACTATGACCTCCAAATGGAAAACACTAACTGTATAATAGATAAATAATTTAATAACCATATAAACTAAATTGTTACTTATCATTAGGATTTCACGGTGTCCATTTAATACATATAAGCGGCACCCAAGAAACTTTTCTATGATTGAAATTGAGAGGCTTTAGAGTTTGAACTAAATAAAATGCACAAAATAACACAGGTTCTAATGTATTTATATCAAACAAACTTTGACAAACTATGTGCCATTCTAGAAATGGTAGATTGTACATCTTTTGGCAAATTTGGGTAGGATGTTTAAATGTCATGTAGTAAAAGGTTGGCGATGCTCCCATAGAAATAAAATGATATGTTTTAATTTTCAAGGCGATTACGAACCTACGATTGTTGCTCAATAATTATTCGATGGATGAATTGTGTTTGCCTAATGAACAAATCAATTAATGTTTTTGGTGAAATGAGCCCTTGAAAATAATAAACTGTGTATCATATATTGGCAAATTCGTTTGTGGATTCTTGTATGCATCTAAAATTTTGGGACAAAAATATTACTAACAGATATTGGAATTATGTAGGAGTTGGTGACGAAAAAGCACGAACTACATATGACCGTTTCAACAAAAAGGGGATAAATTAATAGACATTGGGCCCACAATGTATGAAAATTAGGCAATTGGGTCAATCAATAGTACCAAACAATTTGCCAATTTTCAATTCGTTGTTCCAACACAAGTTTCCAATAGGCAAAAATTTTCCTCTGAAAAAAGCGTTGAGATGTTCCATTATTTAACAATGAACAAAGACCATATTCTTTAATAGAGCAGTTTTGTAGGAACAAAATCTAGGAGTGAAAGGACAAAAAAAATGTTGTGAAAGTAATTCCAAGCACCTAAGACCTACAACCAAGTTCATATACATTCTTCAAGGTCTTAATTTTCTTACAAGCAGGATAAGACGAGTATGCTACTTGTGATCACTATTGGGAGATTTCTATGTCAACTTACAATTGCAACCCTCAAGACTAAGTATGTAACATTCAAATGAGATTGAATTTAGAAAAAAAGCAAAAAACATATTTGATCTCTCACAAGATGGAAACATTTAAGACCGAGAACATGCAAAAGATTGAACACACACTAAGCTTTCCCTAGATAAATCTTAAGTGGTTCAAAAAAGAGTGATACTATGTCAAAGTATCTCAATCACCATCTTGAGAATCAATTATAGCCACTATAATGCCTCTTGGGAGAACTCAAACATTTACAATGTGTAAAAAGTCCTTCACATATGCTCAACTTAACCTTAATCTATGAAAACCAAGTCTTTATACTTGCATATACAATATGAACAATAAAATATTTGTCTTCACTTCAATAAACTTAGTATTCAAAGATTCTTTTGTATCATCAAAATTAGAAAAAAATTATTAAACTTATCAATTCAAATCCAAAATATAACTAGATTCAATTATCATTCTTGAGGACATGTAAATTCTTTTACTAATTAAAAAAAAACTACCACTGTATATTTACCCCTTACACTCTAAAGAATTGGTTGTTAGCTACTTCTTTTAAATATTCAAAACAAAATTACAACATTTACCTCTCCATTGTAGCGAATGTTCGCCTACAATTTAACACATTTGCCAGGATAATATATTCATGAATGTAACCGGATAAACGTGTTTGACCTTCTCATTTGTAAAGTGCAGAGAAAGTCTTAAATAACATTTACGTCGGATTTCGACGAGCCGTCTTTTGAAGCTACGATGAAGTTACCGCTTGACGATAAGCACAAATGGACTTATCTTGTTCCTCAAGTTAAATTGAAAGAAGTCGTTATATAAGAAAATTCTCAGGAAGTTACTTTGACACTTCTCTGAAATTCGAAGTAGGTACCTTCAACTACGTTATCTACGGCCGTGTAGGTAACCGCCTAGCTGTAATTTTCGAAGAAAGTAGGTAGCCGTTATATTCTATATAAGCGTTGTTGCATTAAGGTATCAATTATAAAGCTGAAAGGTATTGATTGATTCGTTACAGTACATTTCTGTAAGTTGCGACATAAGGTAGCCGTTGATAGGCTCAAAGAGATTGATTGAATCATTTACAGTACATAGTTGGGTTTCTCTTCCAACTGGTGATCTGCGGATACAATGGGCAGCTCAGCGCTTAAGAAATCGATAACAGTTTTTTTCATCATCTGTGCTATTTGTATTGTCAGTGTCTGTGGGAGGCAGAATGAGTACACACATATTGCAAATAAGAATTACCGTGCCAAGCTGATTGCAAGCGTGGAGAAGACAGGGTCACAATGTCCTTCAGGAGCGAGCTGTCACGGAGTGTTACCAGACGACAGATGTTGCCCACAAAAGAAAAAGCCCTGATTCAGTTGGGCGCCCATGATCTTGTTCATTTCCTGACATGGAGGAAATTCTTTTGTTTAATTGCCTCTTCTCTCCTTGGACAATAAGTAAATAAATTTGATCTTCCTTTCTCTATAGTGCACAGAGATTAGTGGTTAAATATGTATTCTTCCTGTTCTATAAATGGAAATCTGTGATTACACATGGGCTTATTTCTAGTAGTCACAATGGTGGACTTTCTCCTTATTAGCCATACATATCAGTAAATATCATTCTCTATTGTTAAAAATAGAATCGCCGCTGGCGAAAATTGGAGTAAATATATTCAAGTTGTTAATTTTTTGAGTAAATATATTCATCAATTTGTTATAGACAAAGAACGCACACTAGGAATAAATAGCTGGAAACTTTTGAATTTTGATGTCAATCTCTATTAGTGAAAGAAAGAATTTTATTGTTGTCAAAAATTGAGTAAGAGAATGTTCAATTTTTTTAAGATAAAGAATCAGTTTCATTAAGCATACACGGTGCAATAAAGGGAGGATGAAATAGACATTTTTTAAAGGTAGGGTTTAGCCTACTCAAAACGTGGTTTATATTAGGGAGGATTTAATTTCTATCGATTCATTTTGAGAGTCTCAATATCACGAATCACAAGCACTCTTAACATGTAGTAATGACACAATAGTGTTAACACTATTTTGGATAAGTGATATCTAGGCATGTTAATCTTGTCATGTTATAAGGGTGTTCAACCTCTTTCTTGTGAAGGAAGAGGTAAGAAATGATCACAAGAAAGAGGTGAGAAATGATTACACTGATATGATAAAATCCTTCGTTGAGGAAAAAGTGGTTTCAAGATCTAGGATGAGATGTATAGGAGAATATAATTAATGATGCAAATTATATTCCCATAGTGATTGAAAAGGTCTTAAAGGTGCTAAAACTCCAAGTCCATCTTCTTGACCTATATTTTGATATAAATGTAAGGAAATTCTTGACCTATATTTGGATATAAATGTAAGGAGATGTAAAAACAAGAAATTTCTCACTAAGAGAAAAATAGCCAACACTATCATCTATCTTAAAGATACTGTTATTTCTTGATTTCAAAAATAAAAGCGTAACATCTAAATGAAGTTTATTAATTGACAATGAATAAAGGCATAAGGGCAACTCTTGAATATCGTAGTTATGTATGGGAAAATATTGTTGGTAAAGAAAATAAATATTATAAATTTGATTGCAAGCACTCTAGGCCTATGGCCAAGTCCATAATTATTCTTAAAGGTCTTAAATTTGTTACAAGTGGGATACATTGAATGAAAAATGATGCAGTCAAGGACAAAGAATCCCCAAAGGATACAATTATAGTTTTGTTAGTCATTATTTTAATAAATTAATTTATGTAATGGTACTTTACAAATTAGTTTATTATTATTAAATCCTTATGAATATTTTTCCTTCTTCTTATATGGGTTGGGAGGGAATCTTTTCATGTCATCCTTTTAGGATTTCTACTAGAGGCAGGGTAAGGGTTAAGGTGCTATGTTTGTTTGCCTTGCATACTTATGTTTCATTCAATTTTGTTATAACCCAACCTTATGGAAGCTTTGATTTTATCATGATGGAAATTGATTATGTATGTTTTTATGATACTTCGAAACCAGATTTTGATTTTACGATTCATAATGATCTATGAGATAGGTTTTGAGATCTATGAGCTTAGGGTGTGTTATCTGTTGGAAAAAGTATGCAAAGGTGAGTACTAAGAGGGGAGGGGTGAATTAGTACTCAAATATTTTTAAATTTATTAACCTTTCCTACTTAATCATTTACTAAATCCATAGCTTTTGCATGCATCTCATAAAACATATAAAAGACAAATATTTTGGTATCGCAGAAATCCTTGTTATAGGATAAAAACTATGGTGGAAATGACACCCACAATATTTCACTACTATAGAATATATTTTTCTCGATTAGAGATACAATGTTTAGCTATTTCTAATAGCTTACCCTATTAAGCGTATTAACCTGATTAAGAGTCTTTACACTATTAAGTCTACCTTTTGAAAAGATTTTATAATTCTAATCTAAGAACTACACCTGGTTAAAGGATTTACAAAATAAGTTCTGCTAGGATCTTCTCGGTTAAGAGACTTTACAATTCTGATTACTCTTTAATTAGTAATACTAACTTGTCTGTTAAACTTGCATCAAACATATACATATCAGACTCTTTATGCTCAATAACTCATTAACTCATACTGTGTACCTTTCATAATAACAATTCAATACTTGGTAGATTCACTTCTGAATCACAATCTCTATCAATTCTTTACTGCTCTCTTACTCGGTGGCTTCATTGCTCATCACCTTCTTAGTAATCTCTGGTCATACATGCAATGTCCCTTCAAATTCATAAAAACCACAACCACACTAATCTTCATACTCTGATCCATTTATATGCAATTCTAGAAGCGGTACTAGGTGTTCTAAAATCATCTCTTCAAATGGTGCTAACATTGGTTACTCCTCCAATGCATATTTCATAATTTATTCTCATTGGCATATCTCACCTCGTAATCATTGTAATCATCATCTTTCAATCACCAATGTCCTGTTACAAAATCTACTTGAGATTAGTAAACCATTTTCTATTCAGTGTCCAGGTTTAATGTACTTAAAGGTTCTCCTTGTGTTGGCCTACTATGTTCGATAACATATTTTATTCTTACTTGGTAGCAATCTTCCCTTCTCGATTCAGTTCTTGATTCTTCCTTTCTCGGTGCCTATACCTCCTTCTCCTTTACCGAAATTACTTGTTCCTTATTTCCTTTACCGAATAGCTTTCTCCGCTTACCGAATTGTCTCTCCTTTATTACCGAATGGCTTTGACAAAAAATATGACTTCCTCATAACTAATGACAACAAAAATAACTCTTAGGAGTATCAATCTCCCCCTTTGGCATTAGTTTGGTATTTTTATTAAAAAATTCAAACTCATCAACAAAATTCAAAATTTGTTAAAATTTTACTTATAACCATTCCTCCTCAATAAACATATTACTCCACCTGAAGTAATACCTCTTGTACATATCCATACTATATAAATATTTTCCCCTTTTAGCATATCTTCAACTATATTATATATTTTCCCTTTCTACATACTTTCCCCCTTTTTTAACAAAAATGTTGAAATAAGAACTTATTTCTTTTCTCCTATGGGGATCTTGTCAAAAATGGTTTTGTACTTATCATGTGCATCCTTGAGTAATGCCTTCTATGTGTCCTTAAGTGTTTGTAACACTATGATTTTCTCACTCAAATATACAGTCAAACTTACCATACTGTGCATAGCACTGACATCTGGTGTGCTAACCAAATCTTTGGCCTTCTGAATTTGTCTCTACAGTGATTCTATATGTGGTATCAACATTGTTTGGAGTTCTAGTAGATCCATTCTGATATGATTCTCCTCCTTTCTCAGCTCAAATTGCACTCCCATCAAGTGCTTTAGCCTTTCATAGTATTCTTTTATGGACTTAGACTCAGTGGAAATTTTAGATAACTGATCGGTGAGCTCCTTTTCCACATTATTATCTTTCTTTCTTATCTTCTTTGTGAAATTGGAAATCAAACAAATCTGCTGAAATAATAAGAGAATTGTTTGCATCTCATTTTCCAATTCATTAGCTAACTCAGAGAGAGTTACCTTTTCTAATGCAATTGATTGAAGAAGTTCTTCAATCACTTTTATCTCCATTTCCTTCTTGTGTACTTGTAGCATATACTTAGTTGTAGATGTGATAGCCTAGTTTATCTGACTTACCAGTTCTCTTAATAGACTATAGATATCTCCTTTTTCATTTATTGTAGCCTCAAGTACAATCTTATTCAAAATTCCTTTCACTTGTTCCAAAACATCTATTTCTACTTCTTTTCTATTAAGTTATCTTGAGAATCTTTTCTTTTGAGTAGATCACTAAATTCAGAAAGTTTCTTAGGGCTCAAGGTTAAGATATCAACCTTTGGAAAAACAATTGTTTCACTTATATCAACCTCTTCCTCATGCTTTCTCTTCTTTGATTTTCCCTTAGAACTAAATGCCTTCTTTGCATCAGATTGTATAGATCTATTCTCTTTTTCTTATTTTTCTTTCTTGTGCTCTTCTTGTTTCTTCTCTTCCTTCTTCTCTTGTTTCTCTTGTTTCTTCTCTTCAACCTTTTCTCTTTCTTTCTCTATTTCCTGGTCCTTCTTTTGTTTAGTAGTATCAGTAGGGGTTTTTAATTCCTTATTTAGACCTTGTGTGGACTCTATCTCTTTTGTTTCCTCAGTCTCCTTGGTTTCAGTTTCCTGTGCTAGCTCGGTAGGGGTACCAACTTCAGTAGGTACATATTCTGTCAACTCAATCTCGGGAAAATTTAATACCTATACAATTATAAGATCTTCTACCAACAATATTGTCTTGGCATAATCATCAACATCCATAACTTCTTTCTCTATGGCCTTGGTTTCCATATTGTCTTCATCATCTTTGATTGTTTCATCTAAATCTTTCTCAGTTATGTCCTCAATAGTAAATTCTTCTTGATTTGTCATGAAGTCAACAACTTTACAATTGTCCTCTTGATCATTGAATCCTTCTATAGTTGGTTGATCCATAGAGAAGATCTTTCTCCAAAGATCATCAGTGTCTTTTTGGACTTCTTCCAATTTACCGACCATAATGCTCAATGCTCTGCCCTTTACTCAAAATATTTTTGAATATTCTTGTAAGGTGTCTTTGATTCCTTTCTTGGTGAGGTCTGAGATAGTGATTGCTAAGGACCTTTCTCTCATTTTTTTCTCGGCAACAAGTGCATACTTCCAACTAGCATCAATTTTGTGATATAATTCTCGTTCAAGATTGTGTACCACTTCAACAGGTGCCATTCTAAATTTATGTAATGTGGAAATGATTGTCTCTTCAATTCTATTCTTATCTTCATCTTACCTCTTGTCATACTTCAACTATTTTATAACTGAATGACCTCCACATTTCTCAAGTGTCTTTAGCAATTCATTAAGACTATTCCCTTTACTTGGTATAACCTTGAATTGTGATAGGTCATTAGACTCTATATCACTCTCCTTTTGTAGCTTCAAATTCCTTCTAGGCCTTCCTGTTAACTTGTTTTTTCTAACATAAGTCTTTGTTTTTACTTGTTCTACTTCTGCTTTCTTCTTTTCTCTCGGTGTGGAGGTAGACCTTGTAGATGGTCTGACACCGATTGTACTATGGGTTTCCTTCTTCACCTTTATTTGCTTCCCCTTGGGTTGTGAAGGTTCAACAACTTCTTCATCAACAACAACAATACCCAGATTCTCAGATGATGATTTTACCATTTTACTTATTTTTTTTTATTTCCTTAGGTATCAATATACCTATCCTTATTTTCTCTTTTACCTCCTCATATGTTCCATATTAAGTTGAACTTTTGTGAACTGGTTTCTCCAATAGCCCTTTTATTTGAATTGTGGCAGCATCAATGTTCATCTTGTAATCCATAGGTGGTAACCTCTCAATTCTAGGCTCTACAACTCTTATGATACATATGTTTGTATCTACCTCAAAACAAATCTCATCTTTATACTCCTCCACTAACTAAGGTGGATTTACTAAATTATTCATCTATGATTAAACATTAAAATCATCTCCTATGCCTTGAATAGACTTGCCAATCTGAAAAGCACTTAGTTTATCTATTTTCCAAGTTATTTCACTGACTCTTGGGAATTTTTTTTGAAAATAGAAGAAAATAAATCCCAGAAATGGACCAAACTTCAAAGTATATGGTGTCATCACTTATTCCCAGTTCTGTTCCATCATCTTGAGACTTCCTTATCCAAGTCTTATTCATCTACTCCCTAATCTCATCAATGTTAACTTGAGTCTTTTCACTCAGTTGGTCCTCAATTGAATCCTTATTTCGGTACCTATAGTCCTTGGCTAGGTGACTAACCTATTGACAATGGAAATAAAACATTCTAGAGTTTCTCCATGATTTCATGTTGTTCATTCCATGCATCCTAAAGTAGTTTGTAGTAATGTTAACAAATTTTTCACATGTAGTACAAGTGATTCTTGTTTTATAGTCCCATGGTATAGTTCATCCTTTTTGGTTGTTGTCAGCATTCTATTGGTTAGGGACCCATTTCTCATTTTTTCTTTGAGACCTGCATTCTCCAGATTTATGACCATATCTCTTGCAGTTGTTATAGTAACCTTCAAATCTTGGTTTCCTTGTATTGTTAACAACTCTTTCTCTACATTCAAATGCCTTATGACCAAACTTATTACAGTTGTAACAATGACCATTAAACTTAGGAGTATTCAATGAATTACCTCTTTTGCTTCTGCAGATATTTATTTTGTACCCTGGTTTCCCACAGTGATAACATGTAGGCCTTTATGTCTTTGGTGGGATAGCGGCTTTATCTCGGTTGGTTGCTTGATTGGAAGACTCACCCTTCTCAATGGAGTTATTTTCCTTGTATCCATGTCCAGTTGTGTCTTTCGGTTGTCTCTGATTTCTTACCTATTATTCTAGAATCTTCAATGATTCTTCATTTCTTTTCAAGACCTCACTAGCATCTTTCTCAATTTTTAGATTATTTTTCAGGTGTTCATTCTTAGTTCTCAGTTCTTTAATTTCTCCAACTTTCCTAGCAACTTCATGATTTGCACCGACTAGTTGGTCTATCATGTTGTATTGAACTTGTGTCAACCTTAGTATTTCCCCATCGTTCTCATCCAATATTGTATTCATTTTCCTTGTCTCTTATCCAGCTATTCTTTTGTCATCCTTAGATTTTCCTTTTTGTTCTTGGATTTCACACATCCTTACCAATTGTGCTTCTTGTTCTCTTTTCAATGTTTTCACCTGATCAGTTAGGTTTTTGTTCCTTTTAGATTGTTCAGATATTATAGCATTAGATTCATCATACATGGTTCCCTCTAATTGTTCTTCAAGTTCCTCAACCCGATCTTCGAGTATTTTTCAATTGATGTGCAAGCTCTTTCCTCTTGTTGATTGACTATTTCAATTTCTTTCTCAATTATTCAACCTTCTTATTATATATTTTGAGTTCCATTTCCATCTTCTCAATCACCCTTTCATACTTGTAGCTTTCCATCTTTCCAGATCTTTCATCTCAAGTGATTAAACTTCTTAATAAGAGATTGAGCTCTGATACCAATTATTGGACTAAGCATGCAAAGGTGAGTACTGAGAGGGGAGGGGTGAATCAGTATTGTAAAATAATTTTAAACTTATCAACCTTTCATAATTAACCATTTACTGATTCCATATCTTTTGCATGCATATCATAAAACATATAAAACACATAACACAAATATTTTGGTATCGCAAAAATTATTGTTAGAGGATAAAAAATGTGGTGGGGATGACACCCACACGACTTCAATTATGTACAATAATTTTTTCTCAGTTAGAGCTACAATATTTAGCTATTTATGATACCTAACCCTGTTAAGAGTATTAACCCAGTTAAGAGTCTTTAGACTATTATGTCTACCTTGTGAAAGGATTTTATAATTCTAATCTAAGAACTACACCTGGTTAAAATATTTACAAATTAAGATCTTCTTGGATCTGCTCGATAAAGAGACTTTACAATTCTGATTAATCTTTAATTAGTAATACTAACTTGTCTTGTTAAACTTGCATCAAATATATGCATATTAGACTCTTTATACTCAATAGCTCATTAACTCATGCTATGTACCCTTCATAATAACAATTTTGTACTTGGTAGATTTAATTCTAAATCACAATCTCTATCTTCTCTTTACTGCTATATTACTCAGTGGCTTCACTACTCATCACCTTCTTAGTAATCTCTGGTCATACATGCAATCTCCCTTCACATTCATAAAAACCACAACCACATTGATCTTCATACTCTGATCCATTTATATACAGTTCTAGAAGTGGTGCTAGGTGTTCTAGAATCATCTCTTCAAGCAGTGCTAACATTGGTTACTCCTCCAATGCATATTTTATACTTTATTCTAATTGGAATATCTCACCTTGTAATTATGTGTAATCATCATGTTTCAATCTCCAATGTTCTATTTTGCAATCTCCTTGAGATTAGTAAATTGTTTTATGTTCAATGTCCAGGTTCAATGTACTTAAAGATTGTCCTTGTGTCAGCCTGCTATGCTCGGTAACACATTTTTTTTATTACTTGGTAATTGTCTTCCCTTCTCGATTCAGTGCTTGGTTCTTCCTTTCTCGGTGCCTATACTTGCTTCTCCTTTACCAAAATTCCATGTTCCTTATTTCCTTTACTGAATAGCTTTCTCTGTTTTACCAACTTGTCTCTCCTTCATACCAAATGACTTTGAAAAACAATATGACTTCCTCATAACTAATGAAAACAAAAATAATTCTTAGGAGTATCATTATCTAGGTGTTAAAGGTGAAGTGGCTTGCTTTGGAGGCGTTGGAGCCTAGAAGTGGCTACCTAGGTATCCTTAGTAGGTTTCCTAATTAAGTGATCATATAATTAAATAGGGTTTTAAAATGAATTAATAATATAACATATTTGTTAGGAATAGTCCCAAGAGATAATTGAGAGGAGGGGTGAATAAGTTATTTACAAGATTCAATTCTTTATCCAATTAATTACAAATGAACATTAAGCATAAACATAATATAAGAACTATTGGTGTAATTAAATATTTACTAATTACACTTTACTTAAGTTTACTTATGATAATGCATTTGCATATTAGTTTTCATTGTGACACCTAGGATTTTGCATTTCATTTTAGCACATGGTAGGAGAATTTCCACTTTAGGTGTGATAGTTGTCATCACATACCTCTTTGTGTGTGAGATCCACCTTTAATGCTCTTATCACAATATCATCCTCTCATTGTTGCACATGTTTCACATACTTTGATGTACAATGGAGGATGATCCACCTTTGGTGGACATGTGATTCCACCTTGTGTGGGTGATATCTTATCATCTCCTTATCATGTAGTCTTATTGAATTGCCTATATATTTAGGCACTCCTACTTTGTAATCAATTCAATTAGCTATAATCAATTATTTGATTATTTTCCTATCTCTCTTGTGCTATCTCTTGAGCTTCTAGATCTTGGATTTTATTCTTACATGGTATTAGAGCCATAGGAGTTTCATTGTATAGCCTATTTTGAGAGATTTTTATTGCAGGTCAAAATTGGAGCTTGCTGGTGCAAATCAGAGGTTGGCATCACATTGAGGAGGTCCAAATACCCCTAAATCAAATTTTGTTTCATCCAAATCAAACATCTAAAGCCAAATCTAGAGCCATTTGAATTTTCAAGGTTCGGTGGCGGCGATTTAGAAAAAATAATTTTAGAGGCGATTTTCAAACAACGATATCTCAGTCATCCGAAGTCCTTTTTTCGAGCCATTTTTTTTTGTTTTGGGGTAGAATTTCACGATCTACACAATGGTGTAGGTGATTTCTGATCTCTATTTTCTATGTTTTCTAAAAATTGAAAATCTTGATTTTTACAACTTTAGAAGCTTTGTTTGGGTTCATATGGACACATTTTCAGGTGCTATTTTTTTTTTAAAGTTCATGATTTTTTGTCTACTTTCTAGATCTGGTATCAGTTTGGAAAAATTCTGAGTAGACATAGTACTTTCAGAATTTGGTCTATTTTGGCCTATTTTTGGCACTTGTAATTTGTTAGATCCTTGAGAGATCATGTGTCTTATTTTTTTGAGTCTACTATAGCTTCATATTTTCTGTTGTAATTATCAAAATCAGAAGTCCACTTTGGCTCATTTTGGCAAGTGGCCATTGTACATACATTATATATAAAGTGCCAAAATCATCTATTTTTGGGGGGTTCTTTGGTTCATTGCATTTTGGGGGATGCATTAATTTTTTTATCTCATTGTTTCATGTGAGAATTACATCATGGATGGTTTAATTAAGTTGACAAGAGGGAACTATAAAAAATGGAGTGAATTGGTTCTTGCTCATCTTAGTGAACATAACCTATTGTCCTATTTGTATGAGTATAGACCTAAAAGTCCTTACAATTGTGACTCTTACTCAGAAGTTGTTAAGGTTATCTATTTGAATATGGATATGGATGTTATGGATTCCCTTGATGACTATGAAGATGAGAAAGAAAATATTCCTGATCTTGGGACTATTCTTTGGGAAATGTATGGAGATCCACATATTCCTCCACTTCCAAAACATCTAGAACCTCCAGTTGTAGCTCCTTCTCCTCCTACTGAGATCACATCTCTTGATGATGCATGTCTTCCTATAGCCATTGGCTCTTGTGATTTAGTGTAGCAGGATATTCATTGTCTTCCAGTTATAGTTCCATGGGATGCCTACTTGACAAACATTGCAGGTCTATTTGTGGAGTCCTACATTTTAGATTTGGGAGACTTCATTGATGATATTCATCTTCTCTTTGTTGAAGATGATCCTTCTTCAGTTGTTTTGAGAGAGCATGTTGACCCTCATCTTCATTCTCGACTTGATCCTTCTTTCGAGATTGACATGATTGTGGATCCTTTGATACAAAATTTGGAGGTCTCTTTAACTTCAAAGAAGACATTTGACTCTTTGGAGATTAGATTTCATGAGTCTCAAACTTCACTTGAGATGTCACATTGCATGGTTCAGGTTGACCATACTCATGTTTTGAAGATTTCTATTCAATTTCTTGAGACATCATACATTTTGAGTATTCTTCCTAGAGATTGGGGAGGATTCATTGATCCACCTATGGACTTGTTTCTTCCTAAGGGGAGGAGCATTATTCAATTTTCCTGGTGCAATTTCTACATTGATCCAGGTGCATCTATCATGGGTGTACATTCTACATTGAGGGGGGGATTTCTTGATTCTCTTCCTACTTCATTTGAGGAGGCATCTTTGTCTTTGGAGTTTGATCCAAATTCTTACATGGATCAGTTATCATTGGTTCCTTGTTTGTCACCTTCTTCTACTGGGCTTTCTCATGATTGGTTCATGGCATCTTCATCAACCAAGGACATGGTGACACTTGGGCATACTTCAGAGACATCATACTTCATTTGGATTCCCCTTCCTACTTCCTATCCATAATCGGAAGCCTTCTTACATCTATACTTGGTGTATCTTCTTTCTAAGAGGAGAAATGTTGTTTGTAAGCATTGGACTATGTTTTGCCTTCTAGCACTTACCATCTTTGGAGGAGATTACTCATTATGGGGGGGATATCATGTCTCCTTGTTTCCTTCCTTTGGTGGGATTTTTTATTGTATATGAATGATGTATGTTATAATTTGGGGGTCTTGATTACTCTGTCCATGCATGCATCTTGTATTCATCTCTCTTTTTGGGGGAGCATTTTTCCCAAGAGGTTTTCCCTCTTTCTCCACTTTATAAGAGATTGCATTATTCTTGCATTTTGTACATGGGTACCTAACATGGCCTACTAGCTAGGACCAATCTTACATTGTGAGCTTAAATGCATTCCCTTAAGTTGCACTTAAGGGGGGGTGTTGGTGTAATTAAATATTTACTAATTACACTTTACTTAAGTTTACTTAGGATAATGCATTTGCATATTAGTTTTCATTGTGACACCTAGGAGTTTGCATTTCATTTTAGCACATGGTTAGGAGAATTTCAACTTTAGATGTGATAGTTGTCATCACATACCTCTTTGTGTGTGAGATCCACCTTTAGTGCTCTTATCACAATATTATCCTCTCATTGTTGCACATGTTTCACATACTTTGATGTACAATGGAGGATGATCCACCTTTGGTGGACATGTGATTTCACCTTGTGTGGGTGATATCTTATCATCTCCTTATCATGTAGTCTTATTGAATTGCCTATATATTTAGGCACTTCTACTTTGTAATCAATTCAATTAGCTATAATCAATTATTTGATTATTTTTCCTATCTCTCTTGTGCTATCTCTTGAGCTTCTAGATCTTGGCTTTTATTCTTTTCCTTAAGAAAATTTTTACATGGTATCAGAGCAATATCAAAATTCTTACAAGAACACTTAACACAACAACACAATTTTGATTATGGGGAAACCCAAATAGGTAAAAACCCTGGTGAGAATTAGCACCCACTATAAACTACACTAGAGTATTATGATCCCTATTAGAAGATCTTAAAACCCTGTTAGGAGTTGATCTTTAGAATACATTAAGTACAGTAACCTGGTCAAGGGTCAGACCCTGTTAGGAGTCTTTTACAATTAACCCTATTAGGGGTGAGGACACATTATCCAGGAGCACACTGCCCAAAGGAATGAAGGGGGCAACCTTCTATTTAATAGATACACACTATATCTAGATCTTGGTGAACTACGAGTTAGACCTACTATCTTGATCACTTCCAATGGATATCATACACTCTCTACTTTGACACATAGACCTTCTGCTAATGGCTCAATACTTCGCACCTTCTTCTCTGTTCTATTCTTTTAACTATCTTCCATACTTAGCAATCAAAAAATGACTGCCTATAAATATCTTCCTCTAAATGATATAATCAAGTTGGCCTGTTAGAACCATCTTGAAATCATATTAGAGAAACAATACAACTCTCCAATAACATCTCAGTTGGCTATGCTAAGCATGCAACACAAATTAGGCCCGCGCAACTCCATATGAGTAGACGGGCATGTTCAAGATCATGAGGGGTCAAACTATGCCTTTAAGTGACAATGAAAAATCAACAAATCAGGGTTAGTCAACTTGATGTGAAAATTTCAACTAGCTATCAACCTAATATCAAAAACTTGTAATAATAGAATCTGTAGAAAATTGAATGTAGTTTCTGAATTATGCCTTTTTTAAAAAAAAGTTAGTATGATTAGTGAAAAGTATAGATTTCAATGCAGCAGTACACAAATTTTTGGAAAAAAATAAGAAGTAGGTGTATGTCTGACCACCTTAATCATAATGAAAGGATAATATTTTATTATAAGATTTTATATATTAGTAGACTCATGCCCGGATGTGACGCATATTTTTTTGTAATTTTATTTCATATAAATAATTAATTATGAATTTTTTGCTACAACATTTTCAAAATAAAAGAAATCCCATGTTTGACCACCTTAACTTATTCAAAACTTTACAAAATTCAAAAAAGAAAAAAATTCCTTATAGTAGGTGAAGCATAGAATGTGATGCATTTTTTGGATTTAAAAAATGTTATACCGTCTAAAATTTATAGTCATTTTTCAATTAGTATATAAATCGGCACTTTAGAGGTAACTCAATTAGAAAATAACTAATAATTACTTACCGAATTCAAAATTTGACAACAATTATATCAATAGAAAGCTGATAATCTCCTTAAGATACCCTTTTCATTTCATTAGATTTGGGTGAAAAAAAAGTTGTTAGCTACATGGTCGAAGTTTGGAGCTCGGAGAAACAGGGGAAAAACATGTTTTTGAGACATTTCAATAGTTGACCATGTAGGTTTGGTGCACAAAGCAATAAAGAGCCTAATCGGGTACCCGATATTTTCATGTACCCGATATTTTCAGCTACCCAAAAATGCCAGCAAAATTTTGATTTTTAACTTTTCCCTCCTCTCTCTCTCTCTCTCTCTCTCTCTCTCTCTCTCTCTCAATTTCTCCAACCCCTTTCTCCCTCCCATTTCTCCACCCTTCATATGATATATTATATATCAAAAAATATATATTAGATTATATATTATATATATTAAATATTATATAGTATCAATTATATATTAAATATTATATAATATACATTTTGCATTAAATATTATTTAATATATATTAATATTAAATATTATATTATATATCATATATTATATATTATTTTATACTTATAATATATTAATATGTTTTTTACAACTATGTACAAAAGGTTGGAAGATTGCAGAAAAATAATGGATGGCCATTGAAAGAAGCAAAGGAAATCAATCAGCCATTTAAAAAATTCATGGGCGGCCATCCATTTTGCTGGAGGGAAGAGCAGAAAACTTCCACTAATTTTCAATGGCCCCAAGTGAAGGGAGTAGCTCTACTTCTAGATGTATTTCAAGTTGCCCATTTATACAGTTTGGTGAAGAAGGGTGTGCATTTTCTAATTCCTACTGCTCTAATTGTTACCAATTTGTGCCTCCTAAATACTATGAAGATTACCATACATGTCTTTTATACAAACTTCAAGGGGTTAAGGAATAAAATGAAATACTTAGAGCATTCAAATGTGTCAAAAGGGGTCATGGGGACTTCCTATGGGTCCTAGTACGCCTTATCACACATACTAGGACCCCTAGGAATTCCCCATGACCTCTTTTGACACATTGGAACCCTCAAGTGTGTCCTAAGGTGTCAAAGGACCCCTTAGGACACACTTGAGGGCTCCAATGTGTCAAAAGGGGTCATGGAGACTTCCTAGGGATCATAGTATGCCTTATCACATGTTAGGACCCCTAGGAAGTCCTCATGACCCCTTTTGACACATTGGAACCCTCAGGTGTCTCCTAAGGGGTTGTACGACCCCTTCAAACATAGTTGAAAATTCAAATGTGTCAAAAGGGGTCATGGGGACTTCCTAGGGGTCCTAACACACCTTATCATGTGTTACGACCCCTAAGAAGTCCCCATAACCCCTTTTGACACATTAGAACCCTCAAGTGTGTCTTAAGGAGTCCTACAACCCCTTTGGACACACTTGAGGGTTGAAATATGTCAAAAGGGGTCATGGGGACTTCCTAGAGGTCCTAGTATGCCTTATCATGCATTAGGACCCCTTGAGACACACATGAGTCTTCAAATGTGTTCGAAGAGGTCGTAGACCCCTTTGGACACACTTGAGGATTTAAACATGTCAAGAGGGGTCATGGGGACTTCCTAGGGGTCCTAATACACCGTATCACACGTTAAGACCCCTAAGAAGTCCCCATGACCTCTTTTGACATGTTGGAACCCTAAAGTGTGTCCTAAGGGGTCCTATGACCCCTTCAAACACACTTGAGGGTTCAAATGTGTTAAAAGGAGTCATGGGGACTTCCTAGGTGTCCTAGTATGCCTTATCATGCATTAGGAACCCTAGGAAGTCCCCATGACCCCTATTGACACATTGGAATGCTCAAGTGTTTCCTAAGGGGTTGTACAAGCCCATCAGACACACTTGAGCATTCAAATGTGTCAAAAGAGGTGATGGGGACTTCCAAGGGGTCCTAGTATGTCTTATCACACATTAGGACCCCTAGGAAGTCTCCATGACCCATATTGAGACATTGGAATGCTCAAGTGTGTCCTAAGGGGTCCTACAAGCCCTTCGAAAACACTTGATTATTCAAACACTTCAAAAAGTGTCATGGGGACTTCCTAGGGGTCCTAGTATACCTTATCAGGCATTAGGACCCCTAAGAAGTCCCCATGACCCCTATTGACACATTGGAATGTTGAAGTCTATCCTAAGGGGCCTACGACCCTTTCGGACATACTTGAGCATTCAAATATGTCAAAATGGGTCATGGGGACTTCCTAGGTGCCCTAGTATGTCTTATCATTTGTTAGTACCGCTAGGAAGTCCCCATGACTCCTATTGACACATTAGAATGCTCAAGTGTGTCATAAGGGGTCCTATGATCCCTTTAGACACACTTGAGCATTCAAATGTTTTAAAAGGGGTCATCGGGACTTCTTAGGGGTCCTAGTACACCTTATCATATGTTAGAACCCCTAGTAAGTCCCCATGACCCCTATTGACTAATTGGAATGCTCAAGTGTGTCTGAAGGGGTCCTATGACCCCTTCAGAAACACTTGAGCATTCAAATAATTTAAAAGGCATCATGGGGAATTCCTAGGGGTCCTAGTATGCCTTATCACATGTTAGGATGCCTAGGAAGTCCCCATGACTCCTATTGACACATTATAATGCTCAAGTGTGTCTTAAGGAGTCCTACAACCCCTTCAAACACACTTCAGCATTGAAATATTTTAAAAAGGGTCATGGGGACTTCTGAGGGGTCCTAGTACACTTTATCATGCGTTAGGACCCCTAGGAAATCCCCATAACCCCTATTGAGACATTGGAATGCTCAAGTGTGTCCTAAGGGTCCTACGACCCCTTCGGACACATTTGAGAATTCAAATGTGTCAAAAGGGGTCATGATGACTTCCTAGAGGTCCTAGTATTCCTTATCATGTGTTAGGACCCCTAAGAAGTCCCCATGACCCCTATTAACAAATTGGAACCCTTAAGTGTTTCCTAAGGGGTCACAGAATCCCTTCAAACACACTTCAAGGCTCAATTGTATCAAAAGGGGTCATGGGGACTTCATAGGGGTCCTAGTATGCCTTATCATGCATTAGGACCCATTAGAAGTCCCCATGACCTCTTTTGACACATTAGAACCCTCAAGTGTGTCCTAAGGGGTCGTAGGACCCCTTCCCACACACTTGAGGGTTCAAATGTCTCAAAAGGGGTCATAGGGACTTCCTAGGGGTCCTAATACACCTTATCATGCATTAGAACCCCTAGGAAGTCCCCATGACTCCTTTTGACACATTGGAACCCTCAAGTGTTTCCTAATGGGTCCTATGACCCCTTCAGACACACTTGAGGGTTAAAATCTATCAAAAGAGTTCATGGGGACTTCCTAGGGGTCCTAGTATGCCTTATCATGCATTTGGACCCCTAGGAAGTCCCCATGACTCCTATTGACATATTGGAATGCTCAAGTCTATCCTAAGGGGTCCTACGACCCCTTCAAATAGACTTGAGCATTCAAATGTGTCAAAAGGGGTAATGGGGACTTCCTAGAGGTCTTTGTATGCATTATCACATGCTAGGACCCCTAGGAAGTCCTCATGATGCATATTGACACATTGGAACCCTCAAGTGTCTCCTAAGGCATCCTATGACCCCTTCGGACTCACTTCAGCATTCAAATGTGTCAAAAGGAGTCATGGAGACTTCCTATGGGTCCTAGTATGCCTTATCATGCATTAGGAACCTTAAGAAGTGCCCATGATAAGGTGTACTAGGACCCCTAGGAAGTCCCCATGACCCCTATTGACACATTGGAATGCTCAAGTGTGTCCTAAGGGATCCTACGACCCCTGAGTATTCAAATATTTTAAAAGGGGTCATGGTGACTTCCTAGTGGTGCTAGTATGCCTTATCACATGTTAGGAACCCTAGGATGTCCCCATGACCCCTTTTGACACATTAGACCCCTCGAGTGTGTCCTAAGGGGTCGTAGGACCCCTTCAAACACATTTGAGGCTTCAAATGTGTCAAAACGGGTCATGGGGACTTCCTAAGGGTCCTAGTACACCTTATCACATGTTAGGACCCCTAGGATTTCCCCATGACCCATTTTGAAATATTGGAATGCTCATGTGTGTCCTAAGGGATGCTACGACTGCTTCAGACACACTTGAGCATTCAAATGTGTCAAAAGGGGTCATGAGGACTTCCTAGGGGTTGTAGTATTTCTTATCACGCGTTAGGACCCCTACGAAGTCCCCATTGTTGGCAATTTTTCTATAATGATGTATATGACTTAATATAGTGTTTTCATTATGGCAACAAAGTCATATAGTAGTTTGGAGTCAATGCACTTGAAGAGAAGATAAAAAATTGGTTAATTGTTGAAGACTTGACTCTCTACAGATTTTCTATAGCTCAAAGCATCAGCACATGTGTGTATGGAAGAATTATGGTATGCACCCTGGCAGTTAAGTTGGTTAGACTATATTCATGCTTTGTCTATAAGCGCATGATTAGATGTGAAAGTATGAGAAATTACAGTCAGTTGAAGATACATAGCAGGTGTGTTTCGGTGAAGAATAGAGCGTGAAGCCGATAGTTAGTATTTTGGTTTGCGGATATAATGTAATGTTGTAAAGGATATGCACCTATTGTATTTAGGTTTCCAACATGTTTATATGTTTGTTTGTAAGCACACTTATGCCAATTCAGTTGGAAGCATTGTATGTAATAAGTCTAAGGGATGACCTAGTTCTTTATTTTGTATGAGTGTATAAATATAAGGTGTGCCCATTGTATTTAGCATGGAAGTTGATAGAGAGATGTAATAAGCAGAGAAAAAGTGTGTAAAGACACTAGAAGATGTATTAGAGCTTTGCTAGAGGTCAAAGCATCAGCGCATCAATGGAACTGATTTGACAAGTAGTGTCATAGTGACACTTCATCCTACAGATATAGTGTGTATCTGAGATCAGAAAGTTGTAGCCTTCACCACTTGAGCAATGAGCTCTTGGATAGTGCATCCTCTCCCCTAATAGGGACTATTGTAAAAGACTCCTAATAGGGTCCGACCCTTGACAAGGTCTACTATACTAAAAGCATTGTAAAGAAACTCCTAAGAGGGTTAAGGATCTTCTAACAAGGATCACAAAACACTAGTGCAAAATATTAGTGGGTGTCAATTCCCACTGGGGTTTTTACCTATTTGGGTTTCCCCATAATCATATTGGTGTCATGTGTTGATTTCATGTTTCATGTTTATGTGAATTTTTAATTTAGTACTTAAGCATTTAAGTTCAGTATAATGATTAAAGTGAAAAGTTAAAATATAGTGAACACTGATTCACCCCCCACCTTGCTCTTAGTGTTCCCATTCCTAACAATTGGTATCAGAGCTCTGGTCCTCAGCATATAATTTTAACCACTTGAGGAGATCATGGAAAAAGCAGAAATGAAACATCTGAAAATAAATGTTGAAGCTTATCTTGAAGACCTGGACAAATCAGAAAGAGAAATTGAAGAACTAAAAGAAAAAGTCAGTGATGCACAATTGGTTATCAAGAGGCTAAGAAAGGATTTGAAAGAATGCTCTACCAATGATCTAGGAGCAAAGGTCAAGAAGCTAAATGAAGAAAATACATCTATGAAAGAACTACTTGAAGAATTTGATGATAAGCTGATCAACAATCAAGAAGTCTATAATGAACAAGTCAAAGAGAACCTTCAACTCAATGAGGAATTAAGGGAAGCCAATTTGGAAATCTTGGAGCTAAGGAATTGCAAAGAAAGATTAGACTCAGAATTAAAAGAAGCAAAGAATCATATTGACAAATTACACACAAGTTTTGATTTGATAGAATCTCAGTTGTATGCAAGGAGAGACAAAGGAGATGCTAGCTGTATTGGATACAATGAAGCACAAAATTAGATTGACAACAAGTGAGCAAGAAAGGATTCACAAAAGGACTCTACTGATGCTGAAAAGACTGAAGATAAAACCAAAGATAATGGTGGACCACCTAAGAATGAGCACAAGCAAGTAGAATGCACTTGTTTTGCAAGTAACAAGCATGGACACATTGCAAGGAACTATACAGAGGTAAGACCTTTTAATGGTTACTGTTATTCATGCAATAAGTTTGGTCATAGAGCTATGAATTGCAAGACTAGTAAGAAGAACATGATACAACATGATCAGAGAAATAAGAATTAGACAAAGACAACAAATTATTATAATGTTACATGTTAGATATGTAACTATAATGGTCACTCAGTGAGACAATGTAGAATGGTGACTTATGTCAATGCATCGAGGAATGTTAGACCTCCAATCATTTGTCACTCTTGTAACAAGGCTGGACATATCTCAAGGTTTTGTAGATCAAGGACACAAGGTCAGGAAATCCCTAAAAAGGTTGAAGAACCTATTTTGGATCCCAAAGGATAAGTCAATTTTGTGAAAGCCTTAGAGGTTGCGAGCTTGATTTTGACAGAAGGGAAGAAGGACAAAGTTGATGAGAATGTATTAGATGCATCCACAGTGGATTCATAGTCTACATCTGGATGAATGGCCCTCAGGGTCATAGGGGGAGCTAATTTATCTCTAGACCCCTGTGTGGCTGGTATACTCACTTTCAGAGTATGCACCTTTGGACTTAAGCTTTTGGAGTATGAAGGAATCTTCATACAAAAGCACACATACTGATTGTTAGCAGAACTCAAGTTAGAAATATTGAAGTGATAGCCTGGTTTATGCGACAAGTGTTAATGGCAGAATTTTCATTTTAAGTACATAGAAAGATATTTGATTACTCATTGTGTTCAAATTTAGAGTGATAGGAGAGCAGAAAGAGACTTTGAAGTTGTTGAGAAGACTTGGAGATTGATCTATCAGTGATTTGCAGCAATTAGCAGTGCATTTGGTTGGTTGCAAAAACCCTAGTTTGATGCGCTGATTTAGAAGTCTTCGGATCATCTCATAGTATAGTTGGAAAAATATTAAACAAGTAAGTCATGCCCACTCCCATATTAGGGCTTACATCTACTACAAGAAAGAACTAGTAGGGTTGGATAGGTTAAGGGTACACATGGATACCATGTTGAAACCAGACAAAACATTCATGGATGAATATTTTTAATGGAATGATCACCCAATAGTTGAGTATGCTACAACATATGAATTCTATGAGACATAATGGATAAAGAGTTTATTGACTAGAATTCATGATGATTTGTTTTGGATAGGTGATGTGCTAGTAAGAATCACTAGTCACTTGATATATGAGATGACATGCCTTTCTAGGATAGGTTTCATACTTCCTGTGGGCAAGGATGTTAGAAAAATTGTTGAGAAAACATGTAAGTCAAGGAGTGATAGGTGCAGGATGATAATTGAGCCTATTGAACATGCAGACATCAAACTAATGTATATGGTACTTGGATATAGGTTTCATCACACCAGCAAGGTGAATAGTGTGTCTACAGGCACTATTCTAGAAGCCATTAGACTTGTGAAGGAAGATGCAGAGTTCAAATTATGTGAGATCTTGTGTGCACAGTTGATTGATAACATCAAGGCACTAAAGCATGAAAAAACCAAGATATTCAGGTTTGGATCATTGATCATTTACATGTACCTTCATATTGTTGGGAGAGTATCAGATTCATATTTGGACAAGTCCATTCCAACCATGCCACAGATATATAACAAAGCATCCACTGAGAGTACATTGAGAGATTATGTAACATTGGAATTGAAGACCTTCAGGGTCAAGATGCAAATGAGGTATATAATTCTAGAGAGCATTGTGGAAAAGTATAAGGATACTATTTGCTTTATGGTAGAGATAGTCACAACTTGTATGGAAGTTGTTGAGCCAAGAACTAAGTGGATTCATCCACTTGGTTATGAGGTAGAGGAACAGGTCCTTGAAGCATATGCACAGGTTCTACTATCAACCCCCAAATATCCTAATGAACCTACGTGGGGAGCTTATGAGGAGAAAACAAGGGAATTTGATGCTAAACTAAACATCATGACAACTAAAAGGAAAGCCTCTAAGATTACATCTAATATACTTAGAATTCATGGAGTAACACAAGCAGACCTTGACAAGGCAAGGGAAGAAAATATTTCTTTGGAAATTGAGAGCGCATCCACAAAAGATGCTAAGTCTGATGATCCTAAGTTGAAAAAGGTAAAGATTGAGAGGACTACTGATCCAAGGGATAAATAGGGTAAATTTGATGATATCAATCCTACGCCCACTATTACAATTGATATTGAGTCCCAAATGCATCTCCTAAGGTGCCCAAGAGGAGAAACAAACTGCCACAAATCACCATTCGGTTATAAGTGCATCCACAAGAAGCAAATTGAAAAATGTGCAGTCACCTCTAGAAGTAGGATTCATACCTAGTCTTCAAGTGTTAAGGACTAGAGTTGTAAATGAAGGAAGTCTAGATCAGATATCGAAGTTCTATGACAAATATCATGAAATTGATAAGTCAGAGATTCATGAGATGCTGATCAAACACATGATAAAGTTCAAGAAGGCAGTTCTTGAATTGAAAACAACAATTCTAGATAAGGTATGGGAGATAATAGATACCTTGAAGAGACAAGCCACTGAAGAAGACTTTAGAATAAGGGAACAAACTCTTGATTCCACTCTTCCAAGTATGTTCTGTTGAAGAAAAGTCACTATTGTTGAATTTGGTGAAGCCGCACTTAAGGACAAAGATGAGAACACTACACCTCATGAACAAAGATTATGAGCTGATATCTAAGGAAATAGAGAAGGCCCATGAGAAGGTATTCTTAGAGAAGCACATGAAACCTATGTTTGCAGCCATCTCTCAAGCACCTAGTGAGCAAATCAAACTAGTAGAGACCATCAAAGTACATTCTACAGGTCCTTGGGATTCAGCGCCTATAGTGGAAGTACAATCAAAGGTAGACAAGTCTGTACCCATGTCAAAATCACTCAAGGAGTGCACCATTATCATTGATAATGTGGAGATAGCCATGGCGGCCATTGACACTGAGTTGGACAAGTTTGAAGAAGCTTTTGTGAGCACACAAGAAGATGAAATGTTATGCAGCAACACACCTCCCACTCAGCAAGAAGAGGTAATGATTGAAAATATAACCGATGAGAAAGAAGAAAAATAAATAGAAAAAGAGGAAGAAAAGAAAGAAGAAGAAAAGATAAAAGAAAGTGAGAAAAAGGATGAAAAGTCATTAAAGAAAGAAGTGGTGGATAGCACTCTCATCACTCCCTCTGTAGCATTGTTGTCAAGTTTGACACCTGAGACATCTAGTTTGGACTCATGGAAAGAAGAAGACCTGATTAAGTTCAGCGTCTTAGCTATGGAGAAAGCCAAAGAAAAACAAGTAATGAGGAATCCCCTCCTGGTAGAATCAGTAAACATGTTGAACAATCTCTTGCCAGAGGAAAAGAAAGTGTCAAAGATACACTCGGTTGATGATGTGAGTACATGCATCTCACGTTTCAAAAGCAATTTCTCAAGCCTTGAAGAGTCTATGTCTCTAGTTGAAGAAGAAAAGTATCTGAAGAAGAGATTGAATGAAATGATCAGTAACTTTGCACTTGATCTCAGTTCCCTCAAGACCGGTCAAGCATCCTTGAAAGAATTTGCAGATCAACAAAGAAAAATCATTGCAAAATGCATGGATCAAGATAAGCTCACCGATGCTCATTTCATGAAAATAAAAGAGGAAGAAGCTATGATATAGAAAGTGAAGATTTTAGTGAAAGACCCATCCACAGATTTGAACATGTGTAGTAATGTCTACCAAAGTCAGATAGATAAAATTGAGAAGGCAGACAAAGAGATGACAAAGTTAAGGGCTAGACAGACTCAGTTGAGGAATACTCTTGCACCCTCACTAGACATTCTTAATCAAAATATCAAGGACATTGATGCCACTATGGTGACATATGATCAAGGTGCTTCCACAAACTTGAAGAAGATGGAGAAGCTTCAATATGCATTATGCGCCCATCTCCAGATAGTAAACTCTCTGATCTCATTTTGGAAGAAGGAGATCCAGAATCTAAAGATTGCATATCCGGATGTTTTCCCTTAGTGAGTATGTGTAGATAAATTTTTTGTAACACCTTTGTCATTAATGTCAAAGGGGGAGTTTTGTATAGAATATGGATCATAATATGTATAGGGAGATATAAGTATTTGTATAGATGACCAATTTTTTTTTGTATTAAGGATAGATAGCAACTTGGCCATATTCATTTGTTGCCATCAATGAAAAAGGGGGAGATTGTTGGAAAGTTGTCTATACTGATGTATATGAATTGATATAGTTTTGTCATTATGGAAAAAAATTCATATAGCAGTTTGGAGTTAGCGCACTCATAGAGAAGATCAGAAATCGGTTAAGTGTTGAAGACTGGACATTGTACAGAGTTCCTACAGCTCAGAGCATCAACGCACATGCGTACGGAAGAATTATGGTATGCACCCTAGAAGTTAATTTGGTTAGACTATATTCATGCTTAGTCTATAAGCGCATGATCAAATGTGCAAGTATGAGAAAGTTACAATCAGCTGAAGATACACAACGAGTGTGTGCCAGTGAAGAACAGAGCATGAAGCCGACAGATAGTATTGTGGTTTGCGGATATAATGTAACATTGTAAAGGATATGCACATATTTAGGTTTCCAACATGTTTATATGTTTTTTTCTAAGCACGCTTAAGCCAATTGATTTGGAAGTGTTGTATGTAATAGGTCTAAGGGCCAACCTAGTTATTTATTTTGTATGAGCGTATAAATATAAGGTGCATCCATTGTATTTAGGATGGAAGTTGATAGAGAGTTGTAATAAGAAGAGAACAAGTGTGCGAAGACACTAGAAGATGTATTAGATCTTTGCAAGAGGTCAAAGCATTAGCACATCAATGGAAGTAATCTGACAAGCAATGTCACAGTGACAATTCATCCTATAGATATAGTGTGTATCTAAGATTAGAAGGTTGTAGCCTTCACCACTTGAGCAGTGAGCTCTTGGATAGTGCATCCTCTCCCCTAGTAGGGACTATTGTAAAAGACTCCTAATAGGGTCCAACCCTTGACAAGGTCTACTATACTAAAAGCATTGTAAAGAAACTCCTAAGAGGGTTAAGGATCTTCTAACAAGGATCAAAAAATATAGTGCAGAATATTAGTGGGTGTCAATTCCCACTGGGGTTTTTACCTATTTGGGTTTCTCCATAATCATATTGGTGTCATGTGTTGATTTCATGTTTCAGGTTTATGTGAATGTTTAATTTAGTACTTAAGCATTTAAATTCAGTATAAGATTAAAGTGAAAAGTTAAAATATAGTGAACACTGATTCACCCCCCCCCCTCTCAGTGTTCCCATTCCTAACACCCATGACCCCTTTTGACACATTTTAACCCTTAAGTGTGTCCTAAGGGGTCCTATGACCCCTTTAGATACACTTGAGCATTCAAATGTGTCAAAAGGAGTCATGGGGACTTCCTAGGGGTTCTAGTATGTGTTATCATGCGTTAGGACCCCTAGGAAGTCCCCATGACCCCTTTTGACACATTGGAACCCTCAAGTTTGTCCTAAGGGGTCCTAGGACCCCTTCAGACACACTTGAGATATCCAATATTTCAAAAGGGGTCATTATTAGAATTAGGAGACATAGGTACTGACTTGTGATGATTCTCTGCTCTGAACTGCTCGGTAGCCTTTTCTAATTCTACTCAATCTAAACTCCTCTATACTTTTTTCTTCTCTATTAACTGATAGACTTAAAGTTAGGCAATTTCTGCAAGTTCTCCATGATTCATATATCATTTGACACCAAAAATGATGTGAACACACAAATATATAGTGTTCTATTTTTGCCGCTTTAACAAAATTAGGTTACACAACATAGTCATAACCCTAAGACCTATGGTGTACAAAAATAACCTAGGTCAACTATTACAAAAGATATACATTGCATTTAATGAATATCATCACATTAAATGTTCCTCGATCTTGGATAAACATTTTATGAGCTATTGTAATTGTTTGTGTAGAAGTATGTGCCATTTCAGATTAGTATGCTATTTTCTTTGATCCTCGGTAAACACTGTATAAACTGCTTGATGTATACTGACTCTCAGTGTTTTACTCTCTATTGGTTTTGGTGATGTTGTGGCTTGGTAAACTATGTAGTGCTTAGTATAAATGCTCTACCGAATAGTCTATCTTGCTTCTAGTTACTGATTTTCTCAATGTAAGTGACCGAATGATATCTTGGATAACCTTTAATACTAATGACAACCATAAGTGATCAATAGAGATAAAAATCTCCCCCTTTGGCATTAGTATCAAAACTCAAATGTATATAGACAAAAATTTTCTATATAACTTATACTTCTGCCATATACATATACACATCAAGAAAATTTTTCTAAGTACTAAGTACTTCCCCTCGGTGCATGCTTCCAATAATATGTAGTATACATAGCATCTATGTACATATTTGGCATAATGACATTTACATTGATTTTCCCCCTTTTTGATAGTAATGCCAAATACAAAAATTAAGTAGTATACTCACATCTTGTCAAAAATATGCTGGTGGGTTTTCTTCACTGACTCCAAGAGGTTTTCCCATTCCTCTTTCAAGTTGGTGAGAGCAATATGCTCAAGACCGACTTGTACATGCATGTCAAAGATGTTATCTAACACCAAAATTTTTGGTGTTCCAATGAGTTGTTATGCTTTGACAATGTGTGTCTCAAAAATTTTCAGGTATGGCAGGAGTTTTGTTTGTAACTCAGTAACCTGATCAGTTATGTGCTCTTCTTGTTTCTTTAAGTATTCTATCAACCACCAGAGTTCTTGAGCTCAGTGAATGTGCTTTGAGAAAGCATTAGGCTTGGTTATAGCTAAAGTTGTACTTAACTTTATTTATGCTTCCAATCCTTTGATCTTCTCTCTGACTTCAATAGTGAAGGTTTCTATAGTACAAAGCTTCAGTAAGTATTGACAAATTGTCTAGGTGATAGTTTTTATCTTAGTGATTACCTCAGATAATTTGACCTTCTTGATTTCCACTTCTAGGCTTATTTTGTCTGCCAGTTTGTGTTGTATCCTGGATTTTTCCCTTTCTTCAATTCATTTATCTACATCAGTGTTTGAGGCATTGATCTTCTTGGCAAGTGTAGCAAGTTGATCTATGATAGGAGTATCCCCATCAATATTCACCTTAGGTACTACCTATTGTAGGATATCCCTCACATCTTAATATTTATTTTCTTTTGTGTTCTTGCTTCAACTTCTCTTGAGCTACCTTTCTTGAACATAATTCCTCATATTTACTCAATTCTTCGGGGCTTAGGGTCCTTGGGTCACACTCAAGAATAATTATCACTTCATCTAGGGTGACCGGACCTTTTCCTTTCTTTTTATTTTTCTTCTCTAGTGCTAGAGGTGATTTCTTCTCAATAACAACAATAGTTTTGTCTCCAGTCTCTAGAGTATCCTTCCTGATTGACACACATTCTTCCTTCTTCTGATCCTTAGTAGCTGTAGTCTTGGTTGATGGAGTGGGAGCCTCAGATGTGGTGTCATGTGGGGTCACCTTAGTTTCCTTTGTATCATATGTTACCTTTGTCTCAATAGAAGGTGCCTCTATTTGATTAGGCTCATCTGTCTATGCATGTTTTTTAGGTTCTTGTACCTTAGTTGTATCTTTGTGTTGCTTGAGGTTTGAGCCATCAAGTTGTACTTGTGAAATAATTTCAACTACTTCTACAAGTATAGGAAGTTCACCCGGTAGTGATGTAAATATACATTCAGTGTCTAGTGCTCCATCTTGATTAGGTGCAATATTCACATCCTCATCATCCTTGTCATTAGGATCACCATTTGTGATGTCCTCAATGAGTACATCATCATCGGTTTTCTTCTTTAGTTGGATCTTTACTATATCCATTGCATCCTATGAAACACTTGTTTCTTCCTTTTTCTTGATGATATCAATTACCTCGGTAATTGATATACCGGTGTTCTTTGATTTCTTTGTTGTTCCCTAATCTATAAAAATACAAAGTTACCTTTGGAATTTTGTCTCTTCTTAGACAAGTTTAAGAATGCTTCTTGCTTAGCTTTTTCTTTGGCTTTAAAAATTGATGACCATAAAGAGTCACTTGTTATATCCATATCTACCACATTTTTATCTAGTATCATCATGGATCAGTTCTTGATCATAAATCTTGCTTGATATTTGGTCATGTAATCACTAAGTTCTCCATAGCTTAGATGTGGGGCTGCCTAAACTAGAGATCATTCTCTTTTTCTTTTCTCAGTGTCTAGTGCAATAGCCCATTTTTCAGTAATCTTGTCATCCAAATTCTTTGATAATACACAAGAAAATTCCATTGGAACTTTCTTGAATTTTATCATCATTTGGATGACAGCTTCTTCTAACTTAGTTTGGTCCTTTGTTCACATCTTGTCAAATCTATCTATTCCTGGATCAGCAAGGTCTCCATTCTCAATTATGTCTTCAATAATTTCATCTATTGTTCTTACCTTGTTGTTGACCACCTTGAATTGATTGACGTCATCTTCAGTCTCAGTCTCCTTAAGATCTTCTTTACTTCTTACTAGTCTTCTCCTTTTCTTCGGTGCCTTAGCTATAGCCTTGTTCTTTCTCTTAATATATTTCCTTGTTGATGTAGCTGCCCTTAGTTTTGTAACTTTCTCTGCTTCTTTCTTCTTAGGTGGTGAAGGTGAAGTTAATGATCTTGTCTTCATACCTTCTTATACTAGTAACTACTTCTTCATAGGAACTTCATGCGGAGGAACTAGTGTGGGATCTTCTTCTTTTTCTGACTCGGTCTCCTCATTATCATAAGGTTTGTCAGCCAACTGTAACTGACCTTCGGTTGCCTATTCAACTGGTGTCTCCTCAGGTGTTTTAGAGACATCTCCAAATCTAGCAGCAAGATCTTTCTTCATCTTCTTTTCCTTTCTAGACATTCTACCGATCTCTATACCTATTGAGATTCTAGATTTGGCCTCTTCATATGCTCCGAACCTAGTGGTAATGGGATCTTTTGGTAATGCAAGTAGTGCATTGATAGATTTCAGAGAGAAATCATAGTTCATTTCATAACCCATCGGTGCCAACCATTTTATTCTAGGTTCATTTTCTCTTATCATAGTATAATCCATGTTGACTATGAAACATATATCATTCTCAAAATTTTCAACTAATTCCCTCAGAATTCTTCTTCCTTTATGCATTTTAGTCTGAAATTATTTGAAGTATGCATCAAATTCTATATTTAGTTTATCTCCTAACTTACTCATCATATCATTAATCTATTTCATTATCAGCTTATCTGATTTCCAATTTACTTTACTGATGCCAGGTACATACTTTTGTAGATAGAAAAATATGCAAACAAGTAGTGATCTGAACTTACATGTATTAGACTTCTTTGTTCTTATTGTCTTCATATTTTCCTGAAGTTGATGAAACAATACCTCGGCAAGATCAACTTGGTGATCTTTCTTCACAATTTTGTGTGCCATGTCTACTATGCTGTAGGGTACACTCTTGAGTCTACTCGATTGAAATATCTTGTACCCAATCACATGTGCTACAAATTTAACTATTGGGTCTTCAATTGTTGAAATTTTCAGTGCCTGACCGTCCCATTGTGCTCCAGTGTTCTTCTCAACATCCAATCATGACGAACTATGAAAGTCTTTTGCCTTGTTAGTTGTAGGGAGCCTAGTAACCCTACTGATCATTTTCTTATTAACCTCTATAGGTTTATCCAGCCAAAATTTTCCATCGTGATACCTACTCAAAATGATTCTGATCCAATCTTTCTTAAATGATTGTGGATAGTGTGTGATACATGATAACCCTAATTCCTCAATCTTCTTATGTTCTTGTTTCAATTTACCATCGGTGCCATAGATTTGTTGATATGCTGCAATAGTTTCAAAATCTCCAACTTCTCCAATTTTGCAATGAATGTACGCTCTTACGTCTTCTGTCAATAAAACCCTATCTGGTATGCTCAAAAAAGTTCCCATTGAATTTTTTTGTGCTACGACCTTGGGATGCATCTTAAACTTAGGTTCATCAAAATTTTCCCTAATGATTAGATTAACTTCCTCCTCAATACTTTGTGATTTTCTTGTAGATGATGTAGATGCCGTAACTCGATTCTAGGGTTTCAGCAAGTAGCAGGATAAAAGTGTTTGATGGAAAATGAACTTACTCAGAATCATCAGAGTGATGTAGGTTTGATCTACATTAGCCTTGAATCCTTATGAAAATATTCTAGCTCAAACTCTTCTCTATGAAATCTCCGCTCTTCAAAATCACAATGTAACAATGAACTTTGTTTCTCGTGTATTTATAGACTTTCTGATATTCCCATTCAAACTTTCATGCAATAAATGCCTGACCTAACTTTTGGTATGAAACAATTGTCAACTTGGTAAATACTATAGGATTTCCACTTCTTGGCTCACACATAATTCCTTTATTGGTGAATACATGTTCTTAGTTAACCTTAAGTAGTGATTATCGACGGGTAACCAACTCTCGGTCTCTCTTTTACCGACTGTATAACATTGTTAGATCATAACATATAAACCATAGTGCATCTGTATTCATGCTGATTTGGTGTAAACACATCATGTATAAGGAACTGTATGTAAAATTTTATCATTTGAAATGTTAGTCCCATACATACCTATTTCACCTTAACTGGAGGTACTGTCACCCAATCTAGTGGATGAGGTTTCACTGACAACATTACTTGACTCAACATTCTCATTAGATGCCTTCTTCCGCATAGTGTTCCTATTACCCAAATTATCCTATGCATACAAATTTGGTAAAGAACCATCCCCACGCCTCCATTTTTATCTTGTCAAACACCCCAAAAAATTTCATGAGTCTACCTCTTTTCCCCTAGTCTCTGCAATATCTTTTAGGTCTCTGGCTAGAAGAAAAACCCTTAGAAAAATTCATAAACTAGCCGTTACCCTACAAAACCCTTTGGCCGCATTATATTTTTATGTTACTTTATCCTGGTCACTTAAGTCATCCCAATTTACATGTGCATTTTAAAATCCTTCAGTCACCAAGTCTCTGATTCCCGGCAGTTAACCCCTTCACATTTAGCGACCCTGTGAGCGGTTACCATTTTGGTTGGCAGTCTCAAACTGACGGCCAGGTCAAGATTCTAGATCTGATAGTTGTCACATGATCTCATGGCCCTGGAAGATTCCATAAGATCTTGCAATGATCATTGATCTTCTTGCCTGCAGAGTTCATCTTGTCAGTGGGACCAGTGCCACCTCATCTTATTTGGCAGTTCCTGATTCATCGATGGTGTCTGATTCGACAGCTTGTCAGTGGGGCCATCTTCTTTGGTGGGTTAAGTTTTGACTTAATTGTGTGGTCATCATTATACCGGGGGCTTGACATGAAAACTAGTTAATCTGGTGGTATAGTGACAGTCGTTGATCCTCCTTCGTCATCAGAGCTTCTGACAGTGGGTCCTGTGTTAGGGACAGTTGCAACATGGATCCATTTTGGTAGCTTATGATTGGCTAAGGTTGAATATAGGTGGAAGGATGTTAGTGGGATTAAGTATCTATAGACGTGTCAGGACTAGGATCTACGGTGATTGTATGATCTCATAGAATCTTCTGAACCTATGAGATCATACCCCCGCCGTTAGATTGGAATCTTAGGCAGTGGGTCTGATGTCAGAAAGAATACAACATGGATCCATTTGGTAGCTTGTGATTGGTTGGTGAGAGTGCAATGTGGCCAATGTTAGTGGACCTGTGGGGTCTAGGGTTTCTAAAGAGGTTAAAGCACCATCAGATCTTGCGGCTGTCATTATACCAGAGATCCAAAAAGCTTGATCGTTATGATGGTGGTATAGCGATAGCCATCCGATGGTGTCCCAGGGATGTGGGTCTAAGGTTTGTCAAGGATGCTAACTTGCTCACTGGTGATTGGCTGTTGACTTCCACAGTGGTGTTTGATTTGTTAGAGGGGTTTTAAAGTGTTTTTCTAGGCATATCTAAGCCACCCGATCTGTCGGGAGATAAAGTAATTGACGGTTGCATTTTAAAATTGACCTGCTAGCCGTTCTTTTTCAAATTTAAATTTTTCTTTTGCTACCTTTGCTAGGGTTTTTGTTTTGTGGCCATACACGACAAATGGGTAGCTAGAATTGAATTCCTTAGGATAGGGATGGTTGAGGGGATGATAATAGACAATCTGATCATTAGCACCATAGATTTTCCAGAGTACCACATCGTGCTGAAAGCTTTAATGAGCTTGGCACCACCTTTTGTAGGGTTGATCATTTTAAACCGAGATATCAGATGAGGATCAAATTGTGAGCATTCATGGAAAGGATGAGTTGTAGGAGGGTAGATGGATCAAGGTTTGACGTAGTATAGGCATCGGCATGCAACATAACTAATCGGCCTTGATGCTAGAGAGATATTTTTATGATTGGATTTGATAGGCAGTTAAGGTTTTCTATTTTATTGTAAAATCATGTAACCCTAGTTAGGTTTTGCTCCTACCTACGTGCAGGAGATGTATATATTGTATTTTTGGAGCCTTAGTGAAAGGAGGTTAGAGAGTTCACATTTTGTAAGAAGAAAGTCTCTTTCTTAGAAGGCTATTTGTGGCATTTCTTGCCCTTTGGTTTTCTACATTCTGTAACCTCCCATTGGTAATTCAGAGATTGAAGATATTTTGTGACATTTCTCATGTCCCTATGCCTTTTTATGTGATTTATCTCTTATTGAATCAAAGTATTTATATGTTTCTCAATGATATCTTAGGGTTCTTGATCCTTCTTTCTTTCTGTAATTCATGTGTATTATTGTGAATGATTTGATGTGAATTCTTTTGTGGGTATACTACAACCCCTTAACAATCTTGTCTCATTCCTATACCTAGTTGTAGAGGTGAATGTTTATTTGCAGGTCATAGATTGTTGTCTACCCCAAGGAGTGTCATTATTTGTGAAAGAACCTCTTTCTTTCCCTAAATACACTCTTTGTTTGCAGACCCCTCTTATGAAATACTTATGAAAGCCTATTTAGTAAGTTGTGACCTACTAGACCTAAGTCTCTCATTGATTTCATCCTACATATTGAGATCCAAACCCTAGTTTTGATGCATCACCTAGTAGGTAGTTTGCTTTCAGTCATTTCCCTTTCCAAGCATTCCTTCTATCCCTTTCCCTCAAAAGTTTTACTTTACATATCAAGAAGAAAATTAAGGTGATTATCCAAGAGGAACCAACCTAGAACCTGGAGGTCTCATCTCAGTTAGCAAAGGTCCCACAACCTAGAGATGATTCCCATGTTATACTGAGTTATCAAGACCAAGAGAGCTTGAAACAAAGGGTGCAAACTTAGTGTATAACAATTTTGGCATGCCCAGTGGGATAGTAAAAGAAATTAGATTCATGTTAATGATATGCTATCTCTAATATACAGGTTGCATGATACAGGCTTTTAGAATTTGTTTTATGAAGTATATCTGGTGACTCTACTGATTTGAAAGATCCAGGCTACCTTGTTCAAAGGTTTATGAGAAAGATTGAGACTAGAACCTCAAAGCCCACTAAATTTTTAGAGTTTCCCTCAAAGAGAAGTCACAAAGGTAGGTCAACTCAAAGAACAACCCCTACAAGGAGAGCTCAATCAACAACTTCAGAAAGGAGACCTTTTCCCTTTCATTCCTGAAGAAGAGGTAGATCTCTAACTAGAGATCTAGAGGAGGATTCAAATCCAGTAGTAAATATAGCTCACATAGTTGTCAATCTTCAGATTCCAACTCCTACAATGGCTAGAACATTTGCATTTGCACCCTTTAATCAGGGTAGTCCATTGAATTTTTCTCAACATCATGATGTGCCCTTGGTGGCACTTAAGACTACACCTGATTTCACAGGTGAAGGGTAGACAAATGCTTTTGAACACATAAGAGATGTGACCACCATTTGCAGCATACACAACATTACTCAAGAACATGTGGCCACAAAGTTATTAGAAGCCTCTCTAAAAGGTAAGGCTCTAGAATCATTTAGAACTCTAACTATTGGTTCTATTACATCATGGGATGAATTAGGAGATGCATTAAGTAAGCATTTTGAGGATAAATCAGATAACTTGTCTCTAGTTGAGTAGTTAACAACTATTAAGAGAGACCCTCAAGAACAAATGATAGATTACAACAATAGATTCCTTAAAACATGGAATAGAATCCTAGTCTCAGTAAGACCATCAGCTGACCATGCTTTCCTATACTACTTGCAAAGTCTAAATGGTCAAATCTCTGTCATGATCTAGTCTATGGGTGGTACTTCTCTACCCCAAACTTTTGACATAGCTGTTAGGGTTGAAAATTATTTAATCCAAGTAGGCATGATTGCTAGAAGGCCTCCAATGCCCATTTTTCCTAGCCTTCAGCCCATTGCACCTACCCAAGTACCCCCATTTACTCCTATCCCCACCATAGCAACACCTCAAGCTAGTACTAGTGGTCAGGAGCTAGCAACAAGTTTCTCTCAAGAGTTACAAGAGATAAAGAACAATCAAGAAAGTAGTAAGTAAGAAATGACTAATTTGTTGCAGACCTTCACTAAAGAGGTCACAAATCTAAAGAAGAAAGGTCAAGGAATCAGACCACCATTTTAGCCACAAGGCCAAGGTCCTAATTAGCAATATCAGAATCAAGGACAACCTTATCAACAAAATAGGCCACCATACCAAGGAGGCTATCAAGGACAAAGACAAAGTTTTAATTAGAGACCATTCCAACCATATAACCCTGCACCTCTAAATTATACAAATCTAGTGAGGGATATGGTTCCTAGTCAAAATAATATGGCTATGGAGAATGAATGGTGCTTTCCTTGTAATCAGCCTCACAATCAGGCTACATGTTCAAATGGATGGATGAACCAAGCTTTAAGGGTTCAGAATGCCTCCCAAGCTCAATCAGAGGCTTCATCCAGTGGGTCAGTTCCTCAACAAGAACCACAAGAAAATGAGACTGCTCTTTTTAATTGGGAACAACCAGACTTCAATCAAGTCAATGATGAGGTTGCTTTTGTCACCTATACAAGAGCAAAGAGAAGAGCTCAAGACATGGAGAGAGTAGATTCCAATGCCAAAGCTACTACATCTACAAAGTCACTATAGCAAGCCACTCCCATCACACCTAAGGAGGCTCCTGCCATCACAAGTAATGAAAGCCAAATTCCAAAAGAAGTGGAGCCCATCATGTCAAATACACAACAAAGAGTACAAAATGTGAAACCTTATAATATTGTAGACAACATGAAGAAGGTGAATATCACCATGTCCATGTGGGACTCTTTGGCTCTTCTAGGATAGCCTAAAATTTTGAAGAAGGCCATGACAGAAGTGACAACTCCTTAACCTACAAAAGAAGCTGGAAGGCCAGTGTTGGTTAACACCAATCAAGAAAAGGAGGCTCCAAGTAGCAACTCCAAAGGTGATGCCACACAAGGTAGGAATTCAAAGCCACCTCCCTTTTATGTATCTTTAATCATTGGAAAATATTTAGTACATAATTGTATGGTAGATAGTGGAGCTACTAGCACTGTAATGCCCAAGAAAGTAGCTGACCAATTAGGACTAAAGTATGAACCCTTCCAAAAGAAGGTAACACAACTTGATGGATCCTCATTCAATACTATAGGTGTGGCCAAGGATACCAGTTTAATCCTGCATGCTAGTCCTAATTTTTCCATCCTCCTAGATATATACATCATAGATCTCCCTGCATTATTTGCTATATGTCTTTCAAGGAAGTTTACAGCTAGGATAGGAGGCTATCTATCTTCTGACTGATCTCACATGTTATTTCATATAAGGTATGGGACCAAGGTCACCATTAAATCAAAACCATTAGCAACACACCATATAGAGACTTATGTATCCAACACCATCAATGTAAACTGCCCTATATTTGATGACATTGACTTCCAAACCATTAGTGAAGCAAGCACAAAGATAGAAAGTATCCCTAATATTATTCTAGATGAAAGAGCTTTAGAGGCCCAAGAAAATCTTGTTTGGGATTTTGGTTTGGGAAGTTATTTAATACAAGAAAGTGGAGTCATAGAACCAAGCCTTCCCAAAGTGGATACTGATTCAGAGGATCAGAGCAATCAGGTTTGGGAACTATTTTTTGATGGAGCTAGAAGTAGGCATGGTTCTAATGGTGGTGCTATGCTAGTGTCCCCAAAATGAGAAAGGTATTATACTACCTTTAGATTCAGTTTCTCCTACACTAGCAATACTGCAGAGTATGAAAGTCTAGTCAATGGACTAGAGTGGGCTAGAAAAAGAGGGCTTAAGGCCTTAAAAGTTTATGGTGACAATGAGTTATTTGTTAGCCAAGTGAGAGGGATAAGTGAAACCAAAAATGACACCTTGAGAGCATACACAAATAGATTTTGGGATGTAATTGAAGATTTCCATGCTTTCAATATTGTTGCTATCCCTAGGAAGTTAAATCAGAATGCAGATAGGTTAGCTATTGTTGGATCCCAATATGACATTCCAAATAGAATTTCAAAAGAAGTAGATCAACAACATATCAAAGTGATTGTCAGACCTTCTATTCCTAATAATAATGTCAATTGGTAGGTGTTTGACAATGATGAACAAATTCTGTAGTTTTTGTTTGAAGAGGATGTTTTTTCAAGGCATAATCAAGATAGGTTATCACAAAACTATGGTGATCAAGTGATACAACTCAAGTCCAATAAGATGCCTAGAGGTCTTGTCTCCTTAGAGACTATCTTCAACAAGGATGATGAAGTCAAGAAAAATAAAGCTGGCCTGGTAGTCCAACAAGAACATTGTGTTGGATTAGAGTTGGAATCGGGTAAGAGTTTACAATTTGGAAAAGTGAACACTGAATTGGAAAAGAAAGCTTACACTCAATTATTCAAAGAATTCAGTGATGTATTTGCATGGAAATATGAAGACCTTAAGGGTGTTGATCCTGCTCTTTCTCATCACACTATTGAATTAGAATCAAATGCCAAAAAAGTGAGGCAAAAGAAAAGGCCTGTCAATCCCAAGCTTGAGCCACTGATGCATAAGTGCTCAAATTGATAGAAAGTGGTATCATCTACCCCATTAAGCATACTAGTTGGGTTTCCAACCTGTTCCTGTCAGGAAGAAGAATGGGGAGCTAAGGTTGTGTGTTGAATTCAGGGATCTTAATAGAGCCTCACTAAAAGACCGCCATCCATTGCCCTCCATGGAACAAATCTTACAATGTGTCTCTAGATCTGAGAGATTTTCATTATTGGATGGTTATTCAAGATACAATTAGATCTTGGTGAATGAAGAGGATCAATATAAGACTACATTTACAACCAAGTGGGGAACCATGGCTTATCAAAAGATGCCCTTTGGTTTGTCAAATGCAAGAGCTACATTTCAAAAGGCAATGGATATGGCCTTTAAAAGCCTCATGTACAAGTTTGTGTTGGTCTACTTGGATGACATAACTATCTATTCTAAACATGTAGTAGGCCATATCAAACATCTGAGGAAGATTTTTGAAAGGTGTGGAGAGTTTGGGATATCTCTTAATCCCAAAAAATGTGTGTTTGCAGTTCATGAAGGAAAACTATTGGGATATGTAGTATCCAAAGAAGGAATTACAATGGATCCTAAGAGAATTGTAGCTATCCTAGAGCTACCCCTACCACATCACAAGAAAGGTCTCCAATCTTTCATAGGAAAGATTAACTTTGCTAGGAGGTTCTTGCCTAACATTGCAAATTTACTAAAGCCTTTAACAACCATGTTAAAGAAGAGTTCAGCTTTTAGTTGGACTAAGGAAGGGAAAGCCAATTTCTAGGCTATCAAAGAGGCCCTAAAAGAAGCTCCTACCCTCTTAAACCCAGATTTCAATAAGGATTTCATCCTTTATGCTTATGGAGGTCATGATGCCATATCTACAATGTTGACCCAAGAAAATTCAGATCGATTGGAGCAACCTATTGCTTTCTTTAGCAAAGGTTTAGAAGAGTATGAACAAAGATACTCTTTTGTAGAGAAACATGTACTTACTATGGTAAAGGGCCTTAAAAATTTTAGATATCTATTGACCCATAGCAAGGTACATTTGAAGGTTACTCATCCAAGTGTCAAAGAATTTTTTCTTTCCAAGGACCTAAATGAGAAAAGAGCTAGTTGGATCACCAAGGTGATGGAATATGACATTGATATTCAGACTACCAAGCTGGTTAGAGGAAGAGGTCTTTGTGAGAATTTGGAAAAGGATGAAGGTTAAAATAAATCAAAAATAGTAGATGCATCTCCGGTGGTGCATTCTACAGAATAACAAGACAAGGCAACAAGTTGGTTGCCTAACATGATCAATTATTTGAAGACAGGGCAATTCCCTGTAGACCTAGATTCAGCAAAAAGAAGGTATTATAGGTTACAATCTATTCCTTTTGTGCTGATAAATGAGGTTCTTTTTATAAAGGATCACAATGGTGTCCTTTTAAGATGCATAGATTTAGAAAAGGTAGCAGACATCCTATTTGAGTTTCATGATGGACCTTCTGGAGGTCACTTCTCTCCTAGGACTACTGCTTTTAAAATCATGAGGGCTGGATACTATTGGCCATCTATCTTTAAGGATAGTCATGATTATGTCAAAAGATGCATCAAGTGTGCCATGTTTGCAGGAAAAGAAAGGCTTGTAGCCTTGCCCCTACAACCAATCAGAATAGATCAGCCCTTCATGAGGTGGGGTATAGATTTCATTGGCATGATCAATCCTCCATCTAGTGTAGTACATAAATGGATAATTACTACAATAGATTACTTGACCAGATGGACAGAGGCAATTGCATTAAAAGAGGCCAATGGGAGTGTTGTCCTAAGCTTTTATGATGACTTAATTCATAAGTTTGGCACCCTGATTCCATAATTTTAGATAATGCCTTAGCATTCACAGGCCTCAAAGTCTCAGGGTGGGAAATCAAGAATGGCATCTATCTGAATACTAGTTCCAACTACTACCCTCAAGGCAATGGCTTGGCAGAATCCACCAATAAGAACTTGATTAGGATAATCAAGAAGACTTTGCAAGATAATCAGAGAGATTGGCATACTAAGTTGAGGTTTGCATTGTGGTTAGATAGAATTGCCCAAAGAAAATCAATGGTAATTCTCCTTATGTGCTAGTGTATGGCAGGGAGGCTAAGTTGTCCATTTCAATTGAATTACTAGCTTTGGACCTAGCTACTCAGTATGCCCTATTGATGAAGGAGATCCCTTGCAGGTCAGGTATGCTCAGTTGATGGAATTAGAAGAAATCAAAGACAAATCAATGCAAGATATGGAATTCCATCAGATTCAGACAAAGAGGTGCTTTGATAGAAGAGCCAGAGTCAAAGACTTCAAGGTTGGAAACATAGTCCTCAAGTGGGATGAGTTTAGGTCTAGACCTGGTAGGCACACAAAATTTGACTCCTTTTGGGGTGGACCATTTGTAATCATAGAATGTAGGGCTCCAATGCTTTTCAACTATCAAATATGGAGGAGTCCCATTACCTATCTATGTGAATGGTTTCCACTTGAAACCTTGTTTTGAGGTTAACCCCTCTCTGTAAATTTTGTTAAAGTTTCCCTATTTTCTTTCCTTGCTTTCTAGTTTAGTTTCCTACTTTTCAAGAAGTGCTCTGAGCACATTTTCATTTTTTTCCCTCTATAGATAATTTTTGTTCCTATAATAACCCCATGCCCAATGGATTGTCAAGGTCACTAGTTTTCCCATGTCTAGCAGGCTGACATCCAATAGAAATCACCAAAATGTTACCAAAATTTTCCTATGCATACAAATTTGGTTAAAGAACCATCCCCATGCCTCTATTTTTATCTTGTCAAACAGCCCAAAAAATTTCACAAGTCTACCTCTTTTCCCCTAGTCTCTGCAATATCTTTTAGGTCTCTGGCTAGAAGAAAAACCCTTAGAAAAATTCATAAACTAGCCATTACCTTACAAAACCCTTTGGCCACATTATATTTTTATGTTACTTTATCCCAGTCACTTAATTCATCCCAATTTACATGTGCATTTTAAGATCCTTCAGTTGCCAAGACTCTGATTCCTGGTGGTTAACCCCTTAACATTTAGCGATCCCGCGAGTTGTTACCGTTTCGGTTGGCGGTCTTAGACCAGTGGCCAGGTCAAGATTCTAGATCTGACAGTTATCGCATGATCTCATGGCCCCAAAAGATTCCATGAGATCTTGGGATGATTGTCGATCTTCCTACCTGCAGAGTTCATCTTGTCAGTGGGACCGGTGCCACCTCATCTTATTTGGCAGTTCTTGATTCATCAGTAGTGTCTGATTCAGCAACTTGTCAATGGGGCTATCTTCTTTGGTGGGTTAAGTTATGACTTAATCATGTGGTCATCATTATACTAGGTCTCAAGATGTGAACTAGTTAATCTGGTGATATAGCGATAGCTGTTGATCCTCCTTCATCATCAAAGCTTCTGACAGTGGGTCTTGTGTCAGGGATAGTTGCAACGTGGATCCATTTTGGTGGCTTGTGATTGGCTAAGGTTGAATATAGGTGGAAGGATGTCAGTGGGACTGAGTATCTATAGATGTGTCAGAAGGACTAGGATCTACAATGGTCATATGATCTCATAGAATCTTCTGACACTGTGAGATCATACCCCTACCGTTAGATCGGAATCTCAGGCAGTGGGTCCAATGTCAGAAAGAATGTGATGTGGATCTATTTTGGTAGCTTGTGATTGGTTGGTGAGAGTACAACATGGCTGATTTCAGTGGGCCCATGGGGTCTAGGGTTTCTAAAGAGGTTAAAGCATGGTCAGATCTCACAGCTCTCATTATACCGGAGATCCAAAAAGCTTGATCATTACGATGGTGGTATAGTGATAGCCGTCTGATGGTGTCTCAGGGATGTGGGTCCAAGGTCTGTTAGGGATGTTGACTTGCTCCCTAGTGATTGGCTGCTGACTTCTATGATGGTATTTGACTTGTTAGAGGGGTTTTAAAGTGTTTTTTCTAGGTGTATCTAAGTTGCCTAATCTGTTGGGAGATAAAGCAATCGACAGTTGCATTTTAAAATTGACCTGCTAGCCCTTCTTTTTCAAATTTAAATTTTTCTTCTGCTAGCTTTGCTAGGGTTTGCATTTTGTAGCCATGCACGACAAATGGGTAGCTGGAATTGAATTCCTCAAGACAAGGATGGTTGAGGGATGATAATAGACAATTTGATCATCGGCACCATGGATTTTATAGAGTACCACATCGTGCTGAAAGCTTTAATGAGCTTGGTGCCACCTTTTGCAGGGTTAATCATTTTAAACCCAAATATCAGACCAGGATCAGATTGTGAGCATTCATGGCAAGGTCAAGTTGTAGGAGGGTAGATGGATCAAGGTTTGACATATTACAGGCATGGGCACACAATATATATGATCGGCCTTGATGCTGCAGAGATATTTTTATGATCACATTTGATAGGCAGTTAGGGTTTTCTATTTTATTGTAAAATCATGTAACCCTAGTTAGGTTTTTCTCCTACCTACATGTAGGACATGTATATATTGTATTTTTGGAGCCTTAGTGAAAGGAGGTTAGAGAGTTCACATTTTGTAAGAAGAAAGTTTCTTTCTTAGAAGGCTATCTATGGCATTTCCTGCCCTTTGGCTTTCTACATTCTGTAACCTCCCATTGGTAATTCAAAGATTGAAGATATTTTGTGAAATTTCTGATGTCCCTATGCCTTTTTGTGTGAGTTATCTCTTATTGAATCAAAGTATTTATATGTTTCTCAATGATATCTTAGGGTTCTTGATCCTTCTTTCTTTCTACAATTCATGTGTATTATTGTGAATGATTTGATGTGAATGCTTTTGTGGGTATACTACAACCCATTAACAATCTTGTCTCATTCCTATACCTAGTTGCAGAGGCGAATGTTTGTTTGCAGGTCATAGATTGTTGTCTACCCCAAGGAGTGTCATTATTTGTGAAAGAACCTCTTTCTTTCCCTAAATACCCTCTTTGTTTGCAGACCCCTCTTATGAAATACTTATGCAAGCCTATTCAGTAAGTTGTGACCTACTAGACCTAAGTCTCTCATTGATTTCATCCTACATATTGAGATCCAATACCCTAGTTTTGGTGCATCACCTAGTAGGTAGTTTTCTTTTAGTCATTTCCCTTTCCAAGCATTCCTTCTATCCCTTTCCCCTCAAAAGTTTTACTTTACATATCAAGAAGCAAATTAAGGTGATTATCCAAGAGGAACCAACCTAGAACCTAGAAGTCTCATCTCAGTTAGAAAAGGTCCCACAACCTAGAGATGATTCCCATGTTATACTAAGTTATCAAGACCAAGAGAGCTTGAAACAAAGGGTGCAAACTTAGTGTATAATAGTTCCTTAACTTTGTGATATTTTCAATAGTATATCCACTCTCAAATACATGATTTTCATCTGGTGCTTAGTCTCTACAGTTCTTTCTTAAATGACTGACCCTATGATAGTGCATACAAGCCATTATAGTGCTTGTGCAGCTTCTTGATTGTCCAATCTAACTCTTTTTGTAACAATTTTCTAATGTGTCCATATCTACCACAAGCAATACAGTTAGCCCATGTATTATAATCCCAAACATAAGAGTTACCTTGTCTCTTTAGTTGATAGGGCTTTTGTTGTGTTTGTTTCTTAGGAGTCCATACTTGCTTCATCTTAGCCTTACACTCTCGTGTAGTGTGTCCATGTTTATTAAAATTATAGCATATTTTCTCCACAATGGTATTGTTAGCACTATCATTCTATTTAGCTCTACACTCATAAGCTAGATGTCCAAACTTACCACAGGAATAACAATATCCAT